>JAEAOA010001694.1:2630000-2722500 GCA_016746295.1 Potamilus streckersoni
ATTATTATTATTATTAACCTCATGTTATGAATAGAAAATGTTTCTATAATATTACCAAAATATAAGTATAAAATAATTAACCAATAAATTAAATGTATCTAAAATCTTAAATGTGCCATAACTGAGTCAATAATGAATGGAAGCACCTTGCCGAATAGACTGACATTTGGTGATGGATAATCTGCGCTTGTCACAAAATGTTAGTGCAGTTGTGATTACACAGGTGTCATTCTGGTCTGTTTGTGTACGAATTTGTGCATAAAGTCAAATTGCTACATTCAGACTGAACATTTACTTAAATATAGGGTTGGTTAATGACTGCAAATAAAATGACAGGCGGCTTGTAAGCAACATACGATAAGACAATATTCATATATCTAGATGAATAAGTGATTTACAAGCTATTGACTAAATAAATCAGACGGATCTAGTCTCATTATCTGATTGGCAATATGGATTCTATATTGTTGTCGGAAAGAAAAATGCCATAAATTCAATAAAATCTGGGAGCTAATGCAACAGGTAAAGAGGAACCTAACATGTAATCTGATGTTCTGGATGGCTGTATTGAGACAAGTGCTGAATTTAACATAGGCATGGAATTTCTGATAGTCAAATGTATATTTTCATTTCGTCGATTGTATGTTTTTAGTAGGTCCATTATGTATTTGCAGTTACATCAAGATTCCCAAAAGTATGTCTAGTCAGATTGCATTATGCACTGTCTCTTGAAACAAAAAATAGTGTTCAATCGATATCCATGCTGCACTTAAAGCCACACTGTCGATTAGAGCAAGTTCAATTTGAATGAAGTCTCTTATCATCCGCTTGTCTATTTGAATCGATATATACCGTATATATCCGCTTTTACATTAAGTCAAATTGCAACAACAAAGATCTAATCTGATTAGGGTCTAATTTGCTTGCTGTACTGAATACTCCTAATAAATTGCACAGAACCAGATCTATTGGCGCATTATACAACGGCAGATCTGGGTCTGTGCAATTTGAAATTTGAATCGTCGTACAAGTGGGTACAACGGTGTCTTGATACTGTTTCTATTTCCAGAATTTCTCAATAAAAAGAGTTCGCGTTTCGCTTTCTGTGTTTAACTCCGTGGTTGATTAAAGACAGCTTGACATAATAAAGCTTGCTTGACAAATATGTCTATGATTTGCAAGAACTATCTTCAGAAATTTTCAAACAGAATGTCGTTCCCAAAAATGTAATGAAGATAACGAAGACTCAAACTATCGTACCTCAATTTTACGTTAATAAAGAATGCAACGTTTTGTGGGGTGTTCTTGTCCTCGTCGAATTTTCGTATACGTACAGTCCACGCGGCAACAAACAACATACCGACAAATAACATCTTAATTATGATCTACTTCATCATAATAATAAGTTATCAACATTGCAAATACAGATCCATCTTTATATCAAGATATTCTAACAGCAAACTGAACAATGTATAGATCTGTTACTGTTCAACCAACTCAACCAATGTTTGGAAATTACTTACTTTAGAGCCTGACTTAATGAGCTGCATCAAAGCGAAACATAAAATGACTATTGAGTACCATGCATTGAACACCGAC
The DNA here is from genome assembly GCA_016746295.1 of Potamilus streckersoni. Taxonomy (NCBI): domain Eukaryota; kingdom Metazoa; phylum Mollusca; class Bivalvia; order Unionida; family Unionidae; genus Potamilus; species Potamilus streckersoni. Next base: position 2,631,600 of record JAEAOA010001694.1, read on the forward strand.
TATATAAATCATATAATACATATCAACTACCATGCACTGAACACTGACGACCCTAAACCCTAAAATGAATATCGATTACCATGCACTGAACACTGACGACCCTAAACCCTAAAACGAATATCGATTACCATGCATTGAACACTGATGACCCTAAACCCTAAAATGAATATCGTTTACCATGCATTGAACATCCACTACCTTAAGCTATATAATACATATCAACTACCATGCACTGAACACTGACTACCCTAAACCCCAAAATGAGAATCGATTAACATGGACTGAACATCCACTACCATAAACCATATAATACTTATCAACTTCCATGCACTAAACACTGACGACCCAAAACCTAAAATGATTATCTATTACAATGCACTGAACATCGACTACCCTAAACCATATAATACATATCAACTACCATGCACTGAACACTGACTACCCTAAACCCCAAAATGAGAATCGATTACCATGCACTGAACACTAACCACCCTAAACCCCAAAATGAGAATCGATTACCATGCACTGAACATCCACTACCCTAAACCATATAATACTTATCAACTTCCATGCACTATACACTGACGACCCAAAACCTAAAATGATTATCTATTACAATGCACTGAACATCGACTACCCTAAACCATATAATACATATCAACTACCATGCACTGAACACTGACGACCCTAAACCCTAAAATGAATATCGATTACCATGCACTGAACATCCACTACCCTAAACCATATAATACATATCAACTACCATGCACTGAACACTGACTACCCTAAACCCCAAAATGAGGATCGATTACAATGCACTGTACACTGACGCCCCTAAACCCTAAAATGAATATCGATTACCATGCACTGAACACTGACGACCTTAAACCCTAAAATGAATATTGATTACCATGCACTGAACATCGACTACCCTAAACCATATAATACATATCAACTACCATGCACTGAACACTGACGACCCTAAACCCCAAAATGAGAATCGATTAACATGGACTGAACACTGACGACCCAAAACCCTAAAATGAATATCGATAACCATGTACTTAACATCGACTCCCCTAAACCATATAATACATATCAACTACCATGCACTGAACACTGACGACCCTAGACCCTAAAATGAATATCGATTACCATGCATTGAACATCCACTACCTTAAGCCATATAATACATATCAACTACCATGCACTGAACACTGACGACCCTAAACCCTAAAATGAATATCGATTACCATGCATTTACTATCGACAACCCTAAACCATATAATACATATCAACTACCATGCACTGAACATTGACGACCCTAAACCCTAAAATGAATATCGATTACCATGCAATTACTATCGACAACCCTAAACCATATAATACATATCAACTACCATGCACTGAACATTGACGACCCTAAACCCTAAAATGAATATCGATTACCATGCACTGAACATTGTCGACCTTAAACCTTAAAATGAATATCGACTACCATGCACTGAACTTTGACGACCCTAATCCCTAAAGTGAATTTCGATTGCCATGTACTGAACACTGACGACCCCAAACCCGAAAATGAATATCGACAACCCTGAAGTGAACGAATCACAGCAGTAGATTACAATTATTTCAGCTCATATGGGTTCTAAGGTCTTCATAACGTTGCAGTAGGATTATGCGTCTAATACCCAAAATTGCGATATAGCTCTGGGATGGTTGATTTCAAAATCGTATAATTCTAATTACATTTTTCCACTCATGAATTAATGTTGGAACAATGCTTATGAATTGTTGTAACTTATTTCCTTAATTTTCCAGCTCCCGCTGTTACATAACATAGGTACCCACAGTTCTCTATTTACATTCATGGATCCCGCATCTTTTTCATTCTGATTGTTTTGGTTTGTTTTAGTTACAAAAGCTTGGACTCGATTACTCATTAACATTTCCATCCTAATTCCTAATGTCAGCAAAATGCTCATAAGAACATACTTGAATTGCTGTTTTAAATCATGCCGACGCTAAATAAATCACATCCTATCTTTCATCTGAAATGCCCACTGTTCTATGCTTGTTCTAAACTGATTTGTAACGTAGCTTTAAGTCCATTTTTAGAAGCATTTTCGGGCTCTGGAGTTTTAACAAGCAGCTTAACAAGGATCAGACATCTATAAAGCCATTAATAATCCTAGCTTCTTTTTATGCCAGGTAACAAGGTTGGGTCCAAAAATTCTAACCTCTTATTAATTGACTTTAGAAACAACGTCGTTACCTAGACAAAGTCTCCTCTTAAACTTAAATCTGCAGTGATAAATATTAAGTGGAAATATGACGTTTAATAAAAAATATTGCAGTACCGTCTTTACTCGCATATAGGTTGAGTCCAATTGCAAATAACAAAGATCCTAATCTGTCGTAGCATAAAGTGAATGCATGTCAGGGTTTATGTTTGTTTTACTAATTACCACACACAAACTTAACAGATTTAGATCTGCTGGCGCAATATCAGAGACGAGAGATCTGCGTTTGTGCAATTTGCAGTTGGACTCGACTTATAAACCAGTACAGACAGTATAACAAGAATACCTCACATGCTAATACCCAGCAAGTATGAAATCATTATTGTCGACTTGCAATAATTTGAAGCTATGTAATCTGAAGTAACAAAGGATGCAAGAACCTTTCATTAAAACAAAACATTTCGTGGGAGATACATAAACACAAACATTACTTCTACGTGATCTTCGATGCATCGAATAGCAGCTTCTCCAATGTATAGGTATCGGTTCCGATTAACCGAACTTTTTTCTGAGATAGCGTCTCGGGGATTAAACATTTTCCAGACACAATCAACAAGTTGTGTTTATGTCCCGTAGAATTGTGAGTGCTTTCAGTCTAGAATGACATTGTAATGTCAACTAGAGTACGATGAGATGATTGTAGTTCAATAAAGAAATCCTGGAAGTGGCTTGAGAACTACGGTGGAGTTGAATGTGTAAGCTATATCCAATCTTTACATTACAAAATTAATATCAATCAAAAGTTTCCAAATACATAAATCGGATGCGATGAATATGTTAACACAAATAAAGAAACACACACACATATAATATATATATATATATATATATATATATATATATATATATATATATATATATATATATATATATAGATAGATAGATAGATAGATAGATAGATAGATAGATAGATAGATAGATAGATAGATAGATAGATAGATAGATAGACAGATAGATAGACAGACAGACAGACAGACAGATAGACAGATAGATAGATAGATAGATAGATAGATAGATAGATAGATAGATAGATAGATAGATAGATAGATAGATAGATAGATAGATAGATAGATAGATCAGGGGCTACAGCATGTAAACTAAGATCAGACTTCTGAGTACCATATCATAATAAGCAGAATCTTGAAAAATGACCAAAACCATAGCCATAAGTTTTAAGTTAAAAGGGTTCCAAGAGATGCCTACGCAAAATTCGCAACCCTTTTAGGACTCTATCGTCTTAACATAAGTAATATGAACAAGCGAGAAGCAACATAATTTGTCTGATTCAACAAATAATTTATTTCCTAAGAATGTAGAGTGAAAATGTAAACCGAACTTACGGTATTGAGAAATTAAACCCCAAATAATCCTAGAATTACTAACCAAAGTCCTAATTTTTATAGTTCTGAATGATCTTTGGTGGTATTCCAAATAATTTCATCGCGGAAGGTCTTGATGTGCCTGTAATGGCCAGTAGTCTCTACTGTGCTAATGAACAAATGGCCTGAATTGTGATGATAAGCTAACAGTCTTTTGTTGAAACACAGTAATATAAACCGCGGTTTCCTCGTCTGAATTCACTATAATTCCCTTATAATGTCTCTTTCCAAGAATATTTTGGAGCACTTTCTATTTCCAGAGAAGAATACATGGAATCAACAAATTTCAGCCCAAGTTCTTCTTATAGTAGGATGAATAATTTCTAGATAAACAAAATTATATAAAAAAAATTATTTTAAAAACCCCACAAAAGATGAGCCATGATGTGAGACAAAAGTTAATATCCAGAAATATCTAAGCTATAATCAGACAATGTTACTAAAATTATAATAAAGAACATGGTAAACACGATGTTCTTTGACCCAGACCAAGATAATAATTAATAATAAAAAAACTAACAAACAATGTCAATATTCCAATCTTTTTTCAAGGGGTCGAGCCATTAACTTCTTATTGCAATTCTTACATATTACAGTATATTAACCGTTGTCTAAACTGCATAACAAATATATCAACGCTGCAAATATCATGTGATATCCACACAAAACCGTTGTCTAAAATGCATAACAAATATATCAACGCTGCAAATATCATGTGATATCCACACAAAACCGTTGTCTAAACTGCATAACAAATATATCAACGCTGCAAATATCATATGATATCCACACAAAACCGAGCTCATATTCATAAAGTTGTTGTCTAACATAAGTAGCCGAAGTTATTATCTTGCCATCATCTCGTGCATTTAACGTCATGTATCATTTCATGTTTTATATATACTGTTGATGGAATTTCTCTACAAATGTTCTTTAATTGCATCCCCAAACTCACATAAATGGAGCAGAATGAACTAATACGAACATCAACTAACTTTGAACACCATGTTTGATGATGGAGATTCGAGATTCTTATGACGTTTTAAGTGGAAATAAAATTTTCCTAGCCTGCAAAACAAGACTTTGATGTGCTTTTCACAAATTCAATCTGCTCGAAAGCATTACTTCCAAGTAATTGTAATACGTTACAAGTTTGATATTCTCATTAACATGTGTCGACCTTTCAAACTTCTTAAGTCTATATCAATTTCTTAAAACAATAATATTTTGTCTTATCCATGTATACAGTAAAAACCCATTTTACACAATAAAGCTCCTGTGTGTATCTCACTTTGTTTCTCTAAAATTTACCGCTCCGGTAGCCTAGTGCTTACAGCGTCCGCCTCGGATGCGGGAGGTCGTGGGTTCGATCCCCGGCCAAATCATATCAAAGACTTACAAAAATAGTAATAATAGCTGCCTCGCTTGGCGCTCAGCATTTGAGGTTGTGTTAGGACTGGTCGGCCTGGTGTCAAGATAATGTGACTGGGTTGGACATCACGCTACATGTCTGCGGCATGATACCCCAGTTCTAGACATCACTATAAACTGCCACACTGCAGACATCTTAGCAATATGACTGGAAAATTGTTAAATGCCGTGTTTAGATACTCTGTCCTTAATTATGACGATGTCGAATCTCAATCTTCTTGTGATACCATCCTTCTTCAAATGATCTAAGAATTAACTCTTTCAACTTGTTCCTTTCCACTAATTCCCGTTCCCATCCCCTTCACTTCATGTGCTCTGGATATAGTGAGATTTCCGTGACTGTGTTGTTCACGCTTATACTGTCACTTTTAAGCCTATGTGCGCTTCTCTCTCTCTCTCTCTCTCTCTCTCTCTCTCTCTCTCTCTCTCTCTCTCTCTCTCTCTCTCTCTCTCTCTCTCTCTCTCTCTCTCTCTCTCTCTCTCTCTCTCTCTCTCTGCAGCTATGGTAATGAACATGACTGAATAGTTTCACCATAAAACACCTTGATAATATTTGTAACACACACACACACACACACACACACATGTACAATATTTATTTATAGTTGAACATTAGGGATGCTTCATGCGAATAGTTAGCGAGAATTTCGGATTTATCTCCTGTCTACCTCAGTACCTACCTATTTTTAATGTTACCTACCTATATATATATATATATATATATATATATATATATATATATATATATATATATATATATATATAGATATATATATATATATATATATATCTATATATATATATATATCTATATATATATATAGATATATATATATATATAGATATATATATATATATATCTATATATATATATATATATATATATATATAACAATAGAATATATATATATGTGTGTGTATATATATATATATATATATATATATATATATATATATATATATATATATATATATATATATATATATACACGTGTGTGCGTGCACGCTCATTTAAAATTTAGCTTTCGTATCTAGGAGGAAATTAAATTTGGGTGAAGCACTTGAACTGCGTTCTGCTTTCCGTATCGATTTATATCACCGATATTGCTCTGTACCCATCAACTTAGCATTAAATAAAGTTGGCGTTTGCAGTCGCCTTATCAAAACACCGTCTGGTAATCATCTTAAAGTCTCACTAAATAATATCGTATTTCAACATTTTATCATTTTAACATATTTACACAGAAAATAAATCTGCAATCAGGTTTACGTTTTCTTTTAGTTACATTTGAAAATGAATTAGCTTGTTTTGTGACAAATTTTCAGCTAGACTAAAACAGGAGACATCAAATGCGTAACTTCGGCTTCAGATAAACAGATAAATTACGCGTCTATGTATAACTTCTACAGATGTCGATAACTAACAATGGAGGCGATGGATAAGTATTGACAAACATATCAAATTGTTATAACAGTGAACAATATTGATGCTTAAAATGGGCATTAAAAGAAGCGTTGGGGTTATGTTGGTTCATTATCCTTTGAACAAGGAATTATCATTAATGCCATAAGTAGCATGTCACAAAGAATGCATTCCACAAACTTTATTGGCCACTTCTATTTGTATCTTCAATATAGAATTATCTTTTTTATTCAATCTATCATCGTCTGATGAAAATTAATAAAACGCTGTCAGCTGAGACCCCAACAGGCCTAAGCACAGAATATAATAGCATAACATAACCACATAACGTATGTTGCAAAAAAAACAACAACAAAAACAACACCTTAACATTATTGCATAACATGAGGGCAAGGCTGGTAAGCGTGTGACGAAACAATGCACATGACAGAAGGACAAAAGCGCATGGCTGAATAAACGTATGTTGACATCCACGTATCCAAAATCACTGAAACCAGCCAGAACCAGTCTATTTGGGACAATGACTATTAGACCGGTGCAAGTTAAGCGCGCTGACGGTCAGATTGTTAAACAACGGCTAAGACGTGTACACGTCGAACCATATATTGATTAAACTTTGTTTTGATTTGAAGAGTGTAAAGCTAAAGGCGGAATCATTTTTGAAGTCTTAAAAGTAATAAGGAAATCGATAAACACACACACACACACACACACACACACACAAACATCCAGTTTAAAGGCCATGTTTGAAACTGGATCATAAGTGTTTTAAGTTCCAAATGCTGAGACTTTTTGTTACACATTTTGTGGCTGGGTAAAGTTTTAAAAAAAATTTTGTTGAAGATCATTTTACCAAGCTAGTTCCACAATCAGGGATTTTACAGACATTTAAATGCCAGCGTACAACGACAACGCACATTGGCATTCTGGCCCTACCCAACTACTGGGAAAGAACAGTTGAAAATGTGTGTACGGGTTAGAAGTTCGGTGTCATAATTATGAATATATCGTGTGCAAAATATGCAACTATTTAGTGTCCACCCTTAAAACACATAAAAAGTAATATCCACATAAGATCTGCTGGTTTAGAAGGTCAATCTGTGTATTAATGATTTTAATCTACTGATTTGATGTAATGGTTCTATCACATGTACGGATACACTGCCTTCATGCTCGATGTAAACACTCCATTTATCTTGCAATTTAATCAGGCCGTGATTGTGAATGAATGATCTAAAAGGTAGTGCTATTGGCTGTTTGTTTTGTTTTCGCAGGATTGTGTATTGCTGTGGTTGACGATAATGTTTACTTTTTCAGATCACAAAGGTGTAAATCAAAATAATTCAATGAACCATTACCAATTGCGATGCTGAAAATTATAACAAAAAGAAACAAATTAATTATTTAATCGGTTAATATTAATCTTAGATTTACTTACTATGTACTGATATTTAAACCTAGTATCCATGTTTTATTTTTGTCCATGTTTATAAATTGTAGTAATCATTTAAAAACAAAATATTACATAAACAATTTTGTCCATGAGTGCATTTTTATTTTAATATAAGGACGTATTTGTAGAGCCAGCCTTGATAATAAACATGTTCACAGTTTGGTGTGATTGAGTATTGCGACATATGTCACATGGGGATGTATTGTGAAATATGTCACGTGGGATGAATTGCGATAGAGTCCTAGTAGAGTAAAAGGAATCTATACAAAATGGAAGAAGAGAACAAATAATTTATTCCAAATTCTTATTTTTCTTGCAGTTATAATTTTATTTTCAGTCTGCAGACATGCTAAAAATCGTGTTTGCGTTTAATCTGAGAGGAGTCATTTAAATATTTGGAAAAAGTGCTTATATGACTGTTTTACTAAGTTTTTTTGGCTTCGTTCAAAGGAGTTATGGACAATACCATTGTGAGGTATAAACACTGTTCAGAACATTCAAGGCTGAAGTTGCATCAGCACATTCAAGGCATCATATTCATTTGGAGCACACTGTTCCGTTGGACAAGCACTTCTAGGATTTAGTTGGATATAGCTCACAAAGCTGTTAAGTTCCTCTAAAATGTTCATTTTATACATTAGAAAATTAAATTATTTGTGAAGTTTTACAGAACATGTTTTTTCTCTCCCTTAATTCTGTTATTTAGTCTACGGCCATAGAGTCGTAACAGAACTTACAAGTAGTTGAAAAATGTTTTGATTTATAATTTTAGCACCACTATTGTGTCCGAAAAAAAGAAATCCTAAGAAATGAACTTAACTATGACTTGCCTATATAAATATAATGTAAATATCAACCCATAAAACATTATGTCAATACCAATTCCATTAATCCATTACTCATGGTAGTAAGAGTAGTAGTAGTAGTAGTAGTAGTAGTAGTAGTAGTAGTAATAATAGTACTGTTTTGCAACTAGTAACAATACTACTACAACTAAATCTAAATACTAGTACATTTCAACACGTTTCCTGTGGATTACAAAAGGTATTAAGTTTGCATGTTATCCGCAAATAGAACCATATGAGTGCATTAATAGTAAAGTAATTTGTACATGCATGTGCCCAATCCCTGTATTGCTGTAGCTCTCTATAGAACTAATGGTACTAATTCAGTTCCCATAGTAAACCTATGAAACACCATGATATGACAGATTCAATAACTTAAATCCCTGAGTTCTCATAATTAAACATCTTGATGAATATAGATATGTCCCGAATGATAGCTTTTGTGTAAAAAAAAAAGCCAAATGAGTCAAGGCATTTTTCTGGATCACTGTATATTTGAAGCACGTGCTTTCAATTCCGCACTAAAGAGTCTGGTGCAATTTCTGTAATGAGTGTTCCAAACTCAAGACTGTCAGTTAGAATGACTGAAATTCCATCTATAAAACAATGTCTCTATGTTTCAGTTAAAACTAGAATAAGGTCTCAAAAATATTCTGTTTATTAAAATCAAAATTTCATTATCAACCAATTATGGCCAGCCAAGCACATACATAGTCTATTTTAGTTCATCCATTTCTAGACTGGTTTGTAGTTTTCCATACCATCAGTACCGTGAATCCTCTGGCAATCGCAGCCTTGACGTCGACCCTTTTCTTTGGAAATATACGAGATAAGATTTGGCGCCATTACTCTAGGAAGGAAAAGAGAATTAATGTTCGATATCCCAGTTTCACTATAAACATCCTGACATTTACAAAGATATTGATATACACGATTTTTTTTCTTTTTGTCTGGTTTAAAAAAATATCTTTTTTGGTACCGAAGGACAGAATGGGTTCGATGAGCACTTAACAAAGAATAAATTTGTCATCCGTTGTCATCTGAGTAATAAGAAAGCGTGAACTTTCGTCTGAATCCTGTCTGGAAATGAAGTTTTGTAGTACTAAAATGGAATATTTAATGAAAATATATTTAATCCTGTCTGGAAATGAAGTTTTGTAGTACTAAAATGGAATATTTAATGAAAATATATTTAGTCCTGTCTGGAAATGGAGTCTTGTATTACTAAAATGGAATATTTAATGAAAATATATTTACACTTCAAACACTGAAAAGATATGATTAAGGCAAGAAGGTCCATTATCATATGCAGTAGAAATGAATCGCTTTGCTTTACACTGGACTGGAAAAATAAACCGAATCAAAGCAAACTGCTTAACAGAAACGAATATACGCGTGGGAGGTTTACATTCACTCGGCAGATGCCGGAAAATAAATTGCAAAGCAAAAGAAAAATGTGCAATCAATAAACACGATTTGTCAGAGGACATCCATGCTTGCTAGTAGCATTCATCCACAGATAAAACAAACAGGTTAAGTATATTGAGCGTAATAGGGAAGTCTGTCGAGTTGGAAAGTGATGCTTAAACCCTTTTCTTCATCATACATAACAAAAATTTACGTAGCCTCGTTTGGAGAAGAAAAAAAAACTGCCATTAAACGAAACAGCTAAGTTAAGAGTTCTAGAATATTGTAGTTGTTTTAAATAAGCATTACATATTTCTCTTGAAAATTTGTGAAACATTGCCTTTTTCAAAAACTCTCACAGTTGCTCCTACCTTTTAAAGTATTGTCCAGACCAGTATTCCATTGTGTCAGAAAGTCTCAGCTTCTTAATTACATAAATCACAAACAGTCCTGAGCTATACGATCTAGAAATAGTAATCTAAAAAGCTTTAGAGTAAATGAAAACAATTCAAACAGATACATATGTTGCATCTATTTAATCGTGATTTCTTTTCGTTTCTGTACTCTCTTAAATAGCTTATCAATCTGTTATGTTTCTCTTGCTGAAAGTTCTTTAATTCTCAATTGTATTAAGTCATTTACCTTTATAACAACGAAATGTGATCCTGAATTTTATTGACACATAACACGCACAATGATGTAATGAAATGGTGTTAATGTTTTCCAAACTATCTATCAGCAATATGGATAAAATTGCAATACCAAGAGGTATATAGGTACACCATAAAACTGCTAGAATTAAATTCACAGGCGTATTACAGAAAGAAATACAATACATACCAGAGTTTGGTCAATGCGGCTAACATTGTAGAACGATGTATATATTGTAGCCAAGCCAACCGAAACTAGGTCATTAAAAGTATACTAATATATTCTTATGAAACTACTCGACCAGGTATTAAATTGGACGCTGTCAATTGGCTTAAAGATAGATTTCAGGCAGCAAATGGTTGAAATAATTAAGTATGCATCCTCGGTAGGTATTTGGGACCCATCCTGAAACTGAATAGATTTTTTTCCAGTCACATAACAGTTAGTACCATCTCAAAAATTGCCCTGTAAATTATATTGAGCATATTGTTTCTTTCAGACTGCTAGCGGTCAATATAAATTGCTCTGTAAATTATGTTGATGATATTGTTTCTTTCAGACCGTTTGCAGCCAACATAAATTGGCATGTAAATTATGTTGATGATATTGTTTCTTTCAAACTGTTTTCGGTCAATATAAAGTGGCCAAAAAGTGGATAAAGTTACGTCATATTTATTTTAGACAGATATGCTGTACGAATACTGCTACTTGTAAAATATCAACAGCTTAGGCGAAGCTACACTATTTCAGGGATGTAATAATTAAATCTTAAGGACCAAACGTTTCGCCTTGTTGCCGTCCACAGACGTCGCTCCTGTACTGTACACGACATGTTTTAAAGGTCCAGGCTCCGTTGCTAATCTCCCTAGAGGCTTTGCTGTTTTACTTTGTGCGACATGATTAATTAAAGCTTTGAGTCTAGTTCCAGATTTGTACCATATGTAGCCGATACTGATAAGCAGGAGAAAACCTGATATTGTCATTTACATTTTCCTTCAATTTCTCTTTAATGTTGAAAAAATATTTATAATTAGTTTTCTTGGAATTTTAATTTGTTAGACAGTAGTCTGAATGTATCTTCAGCTGCATTTTTTACCTTTAACACACTTTAATTAATAATATGTTTCAGCTCTAGTTTGATAATTATTTTATTGCTTTTGATCTTTCTTCTTCGACTTATTTCGATGTTGTGAATCGAATTAATTTATCTTGTTAGGATGTTTGCTTTGAACATATCGAAAAATATTCCACATTTGCTTCAATGCTTGACTGCAGTTACAGTTCTTTTGGGAATCCTTTCTTACTTAAATAGGTAAAAGTAAATACTTAGTCACTGAAAGTACCCAATGTTACAAGTTATTTTCAGGTCGCTAAGAAGCATGCTTTCAGTAGGCAACATTTTGTTACCTAGTTACTTTTAATAACGGGTTTGTTTAATATCGAAACACTTGTAAAAGAGAGAGTTCTTATTTTTGCTGATACAAATATGATTGCTGCGCATTACAATTTAGTGTCAATATGTGAAAATATATCAATGGCTTGCAGAAAGAGCGATGAAAATTAGTTTCACATGAATTTCAGAATAGAAAATGCGGATGTAAGAGACGTGCAACACGTGCAAGAAAAAAAAAGTAATTAAGTGTAAAGCCACAATTAGGGTCGAGCTGAAAGCAAAACCATTCATTATAAGTGCGTATGGTATGTATGTACTTGTTGGAGGAAAGCACTTAAAATGAATGATCGCCATCACAAAATTGATGCTTCAGAAAACGAAAACGTGTATTTGACTCCGCAGGACTGAACATGAAATTGCAGCAAAGACAAGAGGAACTGAAAATTCTTCAGTTATTCTTGATAAATTCCAACATTAAATTTGAGAACAACAATTTACTTATTGTTACTAATTATTTTCTTAAAATTGGTTTCCTTCATCTGTGGTTGAACTTTGACTAAAGAATATGTTAAGTCAGGGTTATTGCCTACTGTAGGTTTGTATTCATTGATTCTCATATTAAACGATTATTACCTCTCAGCCAGAGGAGTTTCGTGGACCAGACAAGTATTTCCTGTCTATAAGATTTAGGAACTGCAGTCTGATAGTTCACTGACCACTCGTCACCAGCAGGTACCTCGGGAGGTCTCCATTTTCTTATAAGAATTCCATTTTGAATGAAATAACAGACAGGTAATTCAGTAGCTTCAGTTTCACTAATGGCCCTCTGAAACAAACAGGAGATTTTAGAATATTTGTCCAGTTTGATGACAAGTGATTGTCGTTTATCACCCAAATAAGATATAGAGAATAAGTATTTAAAAGAGGATCACTGTGATCAATACCTTTTGATTGATACAAATCGAGAATGAAAGTGACCTTATCAAAAGCCTGACCAATACACGTGTCAGGTAAAGGAATATTTTCCTTAGCAAAGTCATACTCAAGAGCTTGCATTGCCATGGCTTTTGTAACTGCACAATCAGGGTAATCTTTTTCAGCAGGATCAACATTCTGATCCAAAGAAGGCTTGTCAGTTACAAGTGGATTAACTACAACCTTGTCTCCAGCTAGGTTGTTGCCAAGTAACAAATGAATGCCCTGTACTTACAGGAATGCATATATATCTCGGGCCTTGCCAAACAGAACATATTGCATTAATTGAGTCCAATGCTCTCTTGGCTATTTCACATTTTCAGCAACTTTTTTAAAATAAATAAAATATTTGTCTACTACTTTTTCTATAAGGGGGGGCACTAACCTGATATTTATTGTAATGTCAAAACTTGAATATGTATGTGGAATGAATCGTAATTTTGACTTGACTTTTCGCTTCTGTACGTTGCTACGACCCTGTAGTTTACTTGTGTGTGCTAAGGAATGAATTTTGTATACATTTTTTTATTTCCTTTTATTTCATTAAATGTAGTTATTAATATGATTATATTAACATCAGTCTAATATGTTGTTAAAAACATCTTGTTTACTTGAGTCGTCAATCTGACTTATGTGAGCACGTGCTGTGTATGATGGCAAATTCATTACAAATAAACATTCATGAATAGCTATGAAAACGTTTGGATGATACTTGGTCAGGCTTTCCTAATGTCCAGAAGTATTATTAAATTGCATGCGTCCTCCGTGCGCGTGTAATTCAAACAACGTTTTAGCTTCGTTTATATGCAGAGGTATTTTGAAAGACAGGCAATGGTAAAGAGTCGTTCACAGTTGTAGAGTCAGAGTTTATTGTAACATTTTAGAGTTACACAACTTCTATTACCTTAAAAAAGTTAATTATGTGCAAGAAGAATTAGTCTGTTCGTATGTCTATGTAGAACAACATGTCTTGTTAGTGGAGCTAATTTTACTTCGGTTTTCAGAATAATTGTTTTCCTGGAGAACAACATTACTGTTTTGGTCAAAGCCATTTTCCGACAATATTCTAAAGTGAAACGGAACAATACAAACTGTGCTTTACTGTGCAAATTCTGATTTTTTTCTGTTAGCCTTCGTCTGATGTCATCCGCCATTTTGGACCAGAACTGAATTTCAGACTGTGTTTAGAACTTTTTACAGGACTTGTGTTTATCTTTAGAACAAACAATTTGCGTCATTTCAGAAAATCGTAAGTCTTGTTTTACATATTTACATTATTTTATGTTTCATAGGAAAATAAATTATTTTTGTTAAAATTTATAATGCTTGTTGTCTTCACTCTTTCTTTGTTACTCTGAACGAGCCGATACGAAACAACGTGCATTTGTTCTTTGTAAATGCATTTGTTCTTCCTTAACTCAGTTTGCATATCTCTCTCTCTCTCTCTCTCTCTCTCTCTCTCTCTCTCTCTCTCTCTCTCTCTCTCTCTCTCCCTTTTTTCATTTAGCATTTGTTTTTCTTTCTCCCTCTCTCTTTCTATTTTCTCAAATTTAAATTTAATTAGTTTATCATTCTCTATTTCCTCTCTCTCCTTTATCAAATTTTAATTTCATGTTATTTTGTCATTCTCTCTTCTTCATTCTGAAGTTCCAGCTTTCTTGACTCCAATTCCATATTGTATTGCATTTTTAATTCCATTGATTTTATGTCAGTCTGATTTCGACTTAATGTCCGAAGCCAAAATACTTTTATCGAAATCATTCTTGTCACTTAAATCCTAAATCAAAACGTTTATAATTTATTGCTTCGTCAAAGAAGCGTTTTCACTAAAGAATTCAAATCAAAACGACAAAATAATAATTGGGATTTAAAAACTAGAGTAATTTAAACTTAAAAAACAACTATTTCCTGAAAAATTTCAGCCAAAATTCATATTTCCTAAGAACGAGCAACCCAGTTTTCTTTTGTTACATGTAGGCTTCGTACAAATATAACAAAAAAAAAGAGTAAAGTCAACAAGCTTGGTAAATTTAACAAAACTATATTTCCCTAGAAAACAAGGTAAACATATGAAAAAGGACTTACGGTTTTTAAATAGTTCAAACATTGATTATATAAATGAGAAATATAAGTCCTATCACTGTACAGTTATAACTGAATCCAGATTCAAATCCCGATGAAGTTCCAATATGGAAGGCGATGACGTCAGATGAGGTAGATGTACTAACAGCAACAATTAATCGTTGAAACACAATTTATAATGTCGTGTTTAGAATTCCTGAATGAATTTCCAGTGAACAATTTTCTCCAAAATTTTATAAATATGAAGCACTTGTGTAGTTTTCTAGAGAATGAATTATTAAATTTAAAAAATAAAACTTCAAAACAAATATCAACAACCAAAAACACTTTTGAGCTCTGATGTGTTAGAATACGACTGTCTAGATTTCAGTAAGACACAAGTATTGATCCCAAATAAGAACGTCATTTCGACTCTTTGTGATGGGTCACATGATCACTTAATCATCAAACAGCAAATTAAAAATATCATTTGTCACGTACGCTAGAATAACCCTATAAAATAATCAAATTCTCATACTGAAAATGAAAAAGAAAGGCTTGTTTACAACTCAACTAACACGTGGGCCGAAAATGACCTTAGTAATATCCAGTCGATTTCACCCGATATTTACAAGATCTATGAACGAAAGTGAACTAAAAATAATGATAATGTAATGGCTTCTACGTTCTAATTAGATTGAATATTTATTCAAAAATATCAAATTCCTTAAAAAATAAAATGTAATTATACAAAAATATAACAAAATGAATATAAAACTAACACACAAGTAATTAAATTACTTATCCGTAACATTAGTAAAAAATTCATAACATTTGTTTACGTCAGTATTCAGCTTGTACTAGCAGCAAGATTAAAGCAACTTCATTAAAATTGGTCACCAAGTTGAAAAAAAAATGCAGAAATGCAGTATGCTCCTTACTTTAAAGGTATCGTGACTAAACAAGAGAAAATATTTATCATGGACACTCTTGTGCTGCAATTCATTCTAACTTTGACCCAAGGATCAGTAATAACATACAATGAGCATTAGACAGGATCGAAAGCTTAATAATAAAAATTGATAAATGTGAAGCACTCATAGGACGGTCATCCATAGATGTACTTGGCTGAGTAATAATTAAAAGCAATTGTTAACATTAAGAATGGTGACAGCAAATTAGATTTAATGCAACGGAATCGATCATAAACATGGTCAATGCAAATACTCAAATGCTGTCCAAAATATTTTACATGTGTATGATCACTTATTCAATTAATGGCCTCTGAATATTGAGTATAATGGGGAATTTGTAAAAAAAAAAAAAGAATTCTCTATATACATTAATGTGAACGAGACAGTCGAAGACAGACAAGTTAGGCTGTAATGGTGATTCAAACTAAAACATAAAGGTACGTTTATATGCTGACAGTTTTGGTGAAAGATGAAGATATTTATGACTGTATGGGAAAATATGAACTCTTAAAATTTGATATCTAGCCACATAACAAACGTAATAGTCAAAGTTAGTCCGAGTTTCCTCTGACCCTTGCCACCCCATGTTCGATTTTTGGACATATATGTTGGAGTCCATTCCCTATCGAACAGTTGCAATTCGCCGACACCATTTAGTGTCGGCATTGGGTAGCCGCTTACTAACCGGCCTATCAAAACTAACGACTTTTCATCGAGATATATCTGCATGAAATCAATAGGAATATTATTTATTTTCCCAGATATTACGAGTATTATATTCCTTATATCTCTAACCCGCCGAGAGACTATATGCAACAATGGCATTGATGAGATTTGATCCAGAACTCATTTTCAATCCGAGTCAGACGACTCTCGCAACCTACATGCTAATGACATCAAAGGTCCAATAGTCGCTTTATATCAACAATAAACTATTTAGAGAGTTGTTATACATAGAATTCGAAAATATTAATTAAAAGTCAGGTAAAACTTGTACATAAATATAATGCACAATTAATTCTCAACATATTTATTCTAGGAACGTTTAGAAACCTGTCGGTAACGCAGCAAGGTGGAGAAAACCATATTCATTAAGTACTCAGCATGTCTCAGCGATGTATTTTGATGGTATCACGTGACTACCGCGTAGACCTGTGTTGTCCGCTTGTTGAATCCGTTTTATTTATTTAGTTTTTCAAGCTGCTGCAACATTTGCAGACTTCTGGTGGTTTCTCCAGAATAAATATTTTAGAAATTTATGTTCTTTTTTTCCTATAAATTTTACGTTACTTTCATTTATGTGATCGATTTGTTTTCCTACAGCAACATTAGAAAGTTAATTGTTGGCTGGAAATTAACTGACGTAAATCGTGAACAAGTAACGTACTACGAATGCTTCTGGATGTCTAAGATCTGAATTTAAGGTGTCATTAGGATGATATTGAAGGTTTAAGGAATATAACACATATGAATAATGAAAGATCAAACTTGACCGTAGGTATGATAAACACAAAACATAGTCTACCATAATGTATCTTTCTGAATGGGCAATGTGAAAATATATGGCAGGGGTAGAAAACGGACAGACGTACAGAAAACATTTGAAATGATACCGAATGACAATGAACTAAATATAATTTTGATTTGAAAATTTTGAAAGAGTTGCAATGCTGTTTTAAGGACTAAGCTGGGCACTTCTAATTTTAGATATAGAAAATAAAGTAACTCAAGCATGAAAAGAAACTTAAATCACCTTTACCACAAATACTGTTTATGCTGTACAAACCAAATTATGTGATCCACTACAGAAATTTAACGTTGAACTAACATTGATGCAGTGCATGTGATTGTCCTTTTCTAAAATAAAAAAAAGTCGTGGCTAAAATTCTGCATCGAGGTTAATACAATCTTCAGACAAAAATAGAAAGACACTATTTAAAGGCCCTTTTCTACAATGCTATGATTGGGAGTTCGACATGTATTCTTGTGTCTATTGAAGATAATATATTCCACATATTTCACGTTTACTGATTATTGCAACGCCAACAGCTTCACCAAAACAGATTCATATAACTGTCAAGAATTGATAATTGCGTAGAAAAAAAGACTGAAAACGCAAAAGATATCATCAAGTTTGACCTTTTTTTTAATGATACGAGTAAATTCCGCTCACGGAAAAAGCAAAAGTGATTTCAGATATGGCTGCATATTGTAGGATACTTTATTCAAATTTCTCCGTATTTGCCGATCCTCGGACAGGTTTGTTGGGTACGAAATTCAAATTTATTTTTTTTTTATTTGACACGTGTCCTGAAAATTTTGACTCCCGTTTGGACAAAAGTGCTATATTCATTTATGCATATTTTGTGTAATTAAAGCTGAGTGCCTTTCATAGGGTATCTTCCTATGTAATTTTAATTATTGTAACATCATATGTCAATTAGACTAATATGTAAAGAAAGACTTATTCTTTTAAATCTTTCTTAGTCTTTTTAAGGAAAGGTGTTATGTTTATATCATATGATTTATCTTTTATACCTAACGTTTGTCATGCTGACGGTTACCTCATCTCTTTTTAAGATATTTTCTAAAATTTAAGTTCAAGGCTTAACCTAGTTTACCTTTAAAAATATGTTCTGGAAAGGAAATTGTTTACAATTTGTTGGAGTTTTCCATCAGAAATTAACTATAGGGAATTAGTATTATGTTGCGTCATTACCTCATGTGACAGTTTCTATGAAAATTGAAGTTATGTAAACAAAATCTTCATTCATGTCATACGATTAGTCAAGTTCTAAACTTATTTACATGCTTAGAATGTTCTGGAAGCGAACGTGTGACTTACATCCCGGTCGTCATTTTATTGCGTCTTAGGTTTTTAGACAAGGTTCTGGTAAAGAAATTTATTCATTCCTATTTTAATTTGGAATCACTGTCAGATGTGTTCAGATATAATTTGAGAAACATTTAGTTAAACTATTCACTCGAATTTCAAAGTGCTCACTGACGTCTTGGACTAAATCACTAATATAGGATTATTGAGAATGCATTCAAAGACATACTGACTGGTATCATGGTGGTACAGCAACGCATTCAAGAATATTGGTACATCAACACATTCGAGAACATGGTACATCATCAAATTCAATACTCTAAGCACATCAGAAAATACAGGACTATTGGAATTGATTCTGAACATTCTATTTTTGGGGTGGGGGACGGTGATCAGATGTTTATTATTGCTTCAGATCCAATTCATAATACTGTAATTTCCTCTGAAATGTTCACTTTGCAGCTTAGTGAAATAGATCGTTTGTTGAAGTTTACTTTAATTGCTGTTTTCACTTTCTTTGTGTTTCATATTTAGGACCTAGAGTTGTAATAATAAATAAGAATTTATGTTGTCAAGTATTTCTGACAGAATTAAAAAAAGAAAGAAAAAAAGCAACAAAAGATCAGTAAAAGTTACAAAATGACACAAACTCTGAATATCTTCTCGAAACTAAATAAAGAGGAGGACTGGAAGGAAAATTTGTACGATTATCGATATATGAAGGATCATCTATTATAAGATTATGAAGTTTGGTTTTCTACATCCCTTTCTATTATCCAAAGTAATTTGAAAATAAAATATAAACTCATTGGCAAAGCAGAAACTCTGCTGACCAGGAGGGACAGCTAACAGAAGAATAAGAAACAGAGTAACATATAGATTGGAACTGCTAAAACAGCAATCGGTTGCGGTCAGGTGGTAATTAAAAATATCAACCAGGCGTCATCCACCGCCATGTTTGAAAGCCCTGATCTCTAATAAAACTCTAATAAGATCGAATGAAAGAATTTGGTAATTAATTGAAATTGAGTGCAATATTCGAGCTAAATAATTTAAATACAGACCAAACATATTTTCGTCATATTTATTTTTTCCGTTTGAGTAGAGATCATGTGCAAAGACGTTAACGAACATGTAAACATTAACGTGGGTAGATAGTTTAGCAAAGCAAAGGTCGAAGCATGCATATGACACATGTTTCTTTCTGTAGGGGAGGAATAGTATTTTTGTGGAGTATACACATGTTCTGTAGATAAAAAATACTGCCTAATGATTACTCGCAGTCGGACTAATGCCAAAATATGGTGTGAAAATGTTGGTAAATCTATCAAAACTAATGATTCCTTTCCTTTCGATGCCATTTTGATACTCTTTCATGGCTATTGCTAGGCACATAATCTGTGATCGTTTTTACACTTAGGTGATCGAAGTTTCCACTATAACATCCTTTCACACTCGTAACTTTGTTGCTCTTGGTCTGGCCATGGACCGAGTAACCATTTCACACTACTTCCAACATACATATCCTATGAGTGACATAAATACCATAACAATGCTCATAAATGGGTTTTAAACATGACAAAAGTTTATATCCACTTAACCTAACTGGCCTAGGTCAGTGGTCCCCATCCCCTGGGCAGCGGACGGTACCGGTTCGTGAATCAAATGGTACCGGGCCGCCCAAGGAATATTAAATTATTTCCATTTTATTTACTCTAGTGTATTTCTCTCGGGTTTGTGCGACATTCTATGGACGAGAGGTTAACCGGGAGCTGAGAGATATCACCTAAAGCCGCATCAATACCGTGCATTCGCAAAATATCGTGATATCGAGACAGTTTTAGGTCACGTCTGGAGCTGAGCTGCTGAAAACGGCAGTGACTTTGTAGCTTTGGTGGAGAGAAGGTGTGTATCGCTCTTCTCTCTGTTCACCGGTATTTGTTTAACGGTGCTTGGTGTACGTCTATATTGTGCTTACTCAAATTTGACCCACAAATTGGTAAAAATGAGTACGAAACAGACGTCGTTAGTAAATTTCCTTGGGAAAAGGAAAACGCCCATTGAAGAGATAGAAGAAGAGCCTTCAACATCAAAGAAGCATAAAACTTTTAACAAACAATACCGTGAGTCCTGCTTGAAATTTTGATTTATCGGGACAGGTGATTCCCACACACCAACCCTAGCTCTGCATAGTTTTCAGCGGCCAGCTCCCTAATGAAGCAATGAAACATTCAAAACTGCTTCGCCACTTGAGCGTGATCCATTTGCCAATAAACTAGGCGAATCTAGCATGTCTGTGCAAGAAGATCAACTACTGAAGGTTGCAAATGACGAGGCCTTAAAACTACGATCGAGACAACAACTATGCCGGTGTTCTGGATTATAGTCATGGCGGAATACCTTGAGATTGCCACCACAGCACTTAAATCCCTATTGTTATTTTCGACATCCTATCTGTGTGAAGCGCGATTTTCTTCAGTGACTGCAACCAAAACAAAACAACAGAATAAACTGGACATAAGCAACACACTTAGGGTGTTATTGTCTCCTATTACCCTCGTTGCACAGAAACAAGTTCAGGGTTCTCATTGATTTAGCGTTCTAATGAGTTAAAATGTAAAATCATTTTATATTCATTTTTTTGGTCCAACTGTATTTTATTTTGAATGAATATTTAAATGCAGTTAAATTAAAATTATTAATTCAAAACAGTCTAAAATTTAAACAATCAACGCCCCACTTTTCTTAGCGGGCCACGGTAAAATTATCAAACGTTCACCGGTCCGCGGAGATAAATAGGTTGGGGACCATTGGCCTAGGTCATCCTAAGCTTTTCATACTGGCATATTATTCCGATCCTGCGCTAACCTTGGATTTTCAACCGGATTTGGACTACATTCAAAATGTACCGCAACTACATAGCCCCTATTACCAAGGCTATCATTACTTGAAAGTGTGAACTGAAAATAGATCCAATGCTATCCCAAGGACTACCATCAGCCAACCCATGCTGTCATTGTGTAAAGCATGCAAATTGCTTTTTATAGCTGTGCTATTAATTTATATGCTTATTTGTTTACAAATTCTAGGTACGAGAATTCTTAGATCTCTAATAATGTTTTTTGCTAACCGGAAGTGCGAATAGACAACATTACCTCCGGTAAGAAAGTGAGGATATAGTTTAAATTTATATCAACACATAAAAGAAACTGTTCTTAACGATTGAAGCGACGCATATCTATAACTGAATAAAAAAACATACGCCTAAATAATATCATATTATTATCCATACATGGAAATTTCTAACCATAAAATTAAATTAAAGTTTAAATCTTTATTAACTGTACGTAGTGTAATTCCTCAAAGAATAGCTCTTTGAATCTAAAAATACATCGAAATGGTTTCGCGGGGATGAGTGAGGGGCTGGGACATGTTTTGAAGAAGAAAAAATTCCGGAGAACAATTTGTTATCATTTGACTTACAGAAGAAAGAACCAATTACATCTATTTCAGTCATTGAAAAAAAAATCATCTTATGGTCAAGAAGAAAAAGATACTCTGGTCGAAAGACATCATTTCCCCCCTTTCGCCAAGAATAAATATTTACTCCATTGCTTTGTGCATGGAGTCAAATAATGTTACTAACTTACCCAAACACCATCTCATACTCGTTACGGCGTATATCAATCGTCTAAAAATCATGGAACAAACTAAAACAATTTCCTTCTACAATCCTTCATTAGACGAAATATCAAATTTACACTAAAACGATAGTGCGAAAAGTACAAGACTTGTTATTGATATTTTAGCAAGGCAAACCGTTAGCTGAGCAGGGAGTTTTGCAGAATATCATTCTGTCATTTACTTCTTTCTTAACAGATGTTACTGCATTTGCATTCGAACGGATGTTTCTGCCGAGAAACCAAATTGGTTAATTATTCACCAGCTGTTTCCACATCTTAGAGCAGTCAAGTAAAAGTCAAAATGTCACAAGATTTCAGTGTTTTGATGACGCTTAGAGATAAAAAGTATGAATATATGTTTGTACACGTTTGAAACAAAAGCCGAACACAGATGAATATTTGTGGATGACCAAAGATACCGCAATACGCATCAGTATAAATTTAAATATTGCAAGTTTTAACCGGTAGACAGATGACGAATCACAGCTGCAATCCTCTCCTTTATGTATGTGCATCAATCATTGCAGCTTCTGTAAACAACACAATGTCATGAAGTGAGAGAGCTGTTGCTAAAATATATTTATAACACGTGAGAGACCTGGTCTAAAACGTGTAGAAAACTCCTGAAAATACTGTAAGCTGTTTTGTTACACGCAAAATATAGTGATAACTTGTATAGTCTCATTTTATCTGATGTAATAAAATTTTGAGCACGGTTTTGACATCTTTACCTTAACATTTCGTCTAACGATCGTAACAATCTAAACAGCTTTAATTTATGAAGACACGACTGCCACTTTCCGGTTATATTGTGCAAGGTATGCACAATGTGTAGCTATGAAAATTATATTTGTATGCGGTTTTCTTTTCGTATCTTTTAACGGTAGTCAGGTGGAGCTACTTAATTAGAAAGTCAGTTATATTAAATGTTTTAAAGCTGTATTAAATTAGATTACCATAGATGATCAAAATCTTGTCTTCATTATATTTCACCTAGACCTGAAGTAAGTTAATTTTGTATCCCTCTTAATCATTCAAAGTTTATTAGCTGCTCAATAATTTTGAGACACTTTTGTGTAACCATCAGTAATATCTTTCACGCGATTCAGTTAGGCTGGCCCCATGCCATTTAAAATTTCAGACACTATTTTGTGTGGCCCCAGATCATTCCAAACCCCGATAACTGCCCAACAAATGATATCAATAATTTTAGACACTATTTTGTGTTGTCCCGGATCATTCCAAACCCCGATAACTGCCCAAAACATGATATCTGTATCAGGCTGGACCCGATATTCGCAAGCTAAGGGCGACAATCTTTTACCCTCCTCTATCACCCTTGATTGCCTATGCGCAAATTGCCTCCTTCCTCATGATTGTCACATTGTGTTGTGGATGATAATTTTTGTTGTTTAATTACTCACGAAAAAGAGAAAAACTTCACAGCCACGGGTGAGACAAAAACTATCAGATTAACGGATTGTCATACATGACTTGTGAATATTGCTGGCCCCGGGCTATTCCAGACCCAATAACTTACCTAGACACGGTATTAATATCAGGCTGTCTCCGGTCAATAACTGCCCCGTACGTAACAATAACGCTACGCTCACCAATATGTCATTAAGACCTCAATAAATGCCGCAGACGTGATACTATTATTAAGATGACGTCAGGTTAATCTAGACCTAAGTAACTTCCCATACTTTGTTTTATAATTTGGACTGGTCCCATGGCATTCCAGACCTCAATAACTGTCCAACCGTGATATTGATATTTGGCAGGCCCCTGGCCGTTCCAGACCTTAATAACTACAAAGAATGTGTAATATTTATGTTAATTTGGCTCCAAACCATTCCAGAAAGTATTCCTGTCCCAAAGGTGTTCTGCCGTGATTTTTTAATCGAACATAACGCAAAGCGTGAATAATAAATATTAATGGAACATTATGATCAATTGAAGAAACACCGTAAAGTTTTTAAAAAAAAATATTTATGGAAGTTATTCATTGCTGATTTAAGTGTATATTATCACTGTAACATCCCATCGACTCTCAGTCAGTTATTATGTTGGTCAAAGCTTCACAAATATTAGCTTTTCAATATTTTTTGAAGGTGAATGATGAGCTGCCATCGATTCAGTCATTTGTTTGGAAGACATAGGAGGAAGAAGTGTGTTTCTTTCTGCTCCTAGCGCAAAGTACATGGCGGCTAGAATGGAGGTAGAACCCAGGAAAAGGCAAAAACCGCAGACCGACGGGACGCTACTTATATACACATATTGTCCGAGCCAGAGGTGAGATGGCAGTGATAGGTTAAGGGGAGCGCTTTTTACCACACAGACATCCGGGGGCTGGCGGGAGAAGTAGATTTGGAAAGTAGATGACCAGAGAAGAACTGTATGCCATCTAGTTCAAGCAAAAGACTTGAACATGTATATATTTTATCTTTTCGCTGTTGTTGTATACGGCTAAGGAAAAACTTGTATGATGCTATGTGATTTCGAATTGTTTCATGAATTGGCAGATAATACTGTTAATTTACTGTTAAACAAGCACCTAGGAATCGATTTAGAAAAATGGAAGGGAACATTTTTCCAAAGTGTGGTTTAAAAAGTAAGTTGAACCATTTCAAGAGGCTAAAACTTTACTAAATGTTTGCACAATAAATGAATTTATATAAGTCATTTATTTGTTTTTGAAATATCTGCAAACTGATATGTAGGAAAAATCTGAATTTATTTGTCTTTCTTTTAAATATTTTGAAATTAATTATATGATGATATCGATTAAATTCAATGAGTGTTATGAGATCTGTAATTAGCAGGTTAGTGCTATGGAATGTTGCTGCACGTGCACGTGCATGAACATCACATGACTAATGCCAAGTTTGCACTATGCCGTTCTAGTGAATGTACTCTCCATAACTGTGAAGATTGGACTGTTTGGAAGTCAAGATGAAACGTAGATTCACAATCTCGTAAATATGTAAGCTAGCACATTGGCACTTTTATCATGCGCACAAACTTCACATGATTTCGCACATGTCAGCAATCAAGAACCCTTAGCTGCTGTAGAAAAAGTAGGCGGAATAACATTTCCAAACCAGCATCAAATTCTCTGTGAAGCCAGAAAAAATGGATGTATAAGAGTGATTGATTTCCCCAAAAAGCATAAAACCCCTGAGCAACGACGAAGTAATCAACCTACGATATTTTTCTTGAACGTCTATTAACTGTACTGAATGTGATTACACAAATATTGATTTGATGTGATTATGATTTTTAACGTAGCTTTAACATCTTTTCAGTCATATCGCTACGATGTCTGCAGTGTGGCAGTTTATAGTGATGTCTAGCACTGGGGCATCATGCCGCAGACATGTGACATGATGTCCCACCCAGTCACATTATACTGACACCAGGCCGACCAGTCCTAACACTATCCTCTTAATGCTGAGCGCCAAGCGAGACAGCTGTTAGTATCATTTTTGTAAGTCTTTGGTATGACTCGACCAGGGATCGAACCCACGACCTCCCCCATCCGAGGCGGACGCTCTAACCACTATGCCACCGGAGCTATTAACAAATATTGAAGATAATAAATATACCGTTAATTGAGCATAAAGTTTAAATCTTAAGCTTTCATGCTGACAATAACGTAATATTACGTCAACCCACTCGTGACGACTGAAATTCAGAATGGCTTGCGTCAGCAACACTTGACATATATGACATAAAGGGGAGTATACCATGATCTTCCCGATAAATGACAATGATTTAGTTCAGTACCGGTATTTCAGTGTGTCAATTAACCCATTAGAGGTTTTTTCCCATATAAATTTGGGGTAAACTTCATTTTAAAAAATTGCTAAACTATCTTCTAAAATTAATGCTCCAAAAACCTTTTAAGCAATGTCTTTTAATGGACAAAACCTTACAATCATGCATATAACTGCTAATAAAAGTTAATGTTCAACCTTTCTTTGAATTATTGCACCTACAACGATTTGGTAATTTGGTAATGGGCAGTTTCAGTGTTGGAAGAAACATGAAAACGTCTATGCAATATTAAATAAGAACATCAAAAAATTAATTTCTCTAAAAAGCATTAATTATAGGCTTTTATCTGAATCTTGTGGGTGTCGGATCAAAACCCCCGATGTATGGGTAATACTCATTTCATAACATGACATGTGTTAAATGAAAAGACATTTTTTTTAAACCTGTGATAAAATGCATCCGGTTTCAAACGTTAATACAATGATTGAAGAACATTTGAAACAAGGAAATAACTATGAATTTCAAAGTCAAGAACATTTGAAACGAAGCAAAAACTTTGAATTTCAAAGGCTTCAAATGCGAACGCAGGCTGGGAAATGCCACACCTGAATGTAGTGAAAAGCTATTTGTTATCAAGCTGTATTACTCACTGTATTGTACTTATGTTATATTTCTCGTGTTGCCATCCTGACAATATGTGCTCGTAGCAAACAGAAGCACAGGTAATCAAAACTAATTAATAACAAACCATTATATGAACGATTTGGCGTGCGTTGGCACCATGCTGGTACACTGCAAGGTAACTTGTTTAAAATGCTGGAGTATGTCAACAAAAGGAATTTACCAACGGTGAATTTTGCAATAGGAGATAATTCACCCTTGCTTCATCCAGAACGGAACATTTCAGAATGGAACCTTATACTTAAATATTCATGAACTGATAAAACTTGAAAATGGATTACATACTCATTGAATGACGGCAGTGTGTGTGTGTGTGTGTGTGTGTGTGTGCGCGCGCGCAATGGAGGAGCCAGATCCATACTTTATATGACTTCACGTCTCAACTACATCTCAGCATTTACTTTTTATATTCATTTGTGACATGAGGGTTCGAGGTGCCTGCGACAATATACTTTAGTGGTGCCACCATTTTGTTACAAAGAACAATTTTTGTGCCAGTTACCAACTCCTCATATCACCCCAACCCCCAATTTTCCTAAATATAAGTTTTGCGAAAAATTGCCTCCGTTATACTAGGGTCACAGTTTGATTTCGATGGTTTTATATTCAGAAAAGGGTGTGTCTGAGTGCGTGAGCATGTGTCAGTGTATGTACATGGATTGTGCATGGTGTAGTTTGGATACCAGTTACGTATAGAGGAACTAAAATTGATTTCGTGCTAATTGAAGATCTGACATATATATGATTGTCAGTACATTTTATGCCAGTATTAACTTAAAATATGTATAAATATGACTGGTAAAATGTTCACAGCTGTGACTCTAACAAGACCATAAGCTGCATTTCAACGGTAGGATGGGGACAAGATATGAATGGTAAGATTGTGACTTCGACAAGGCTACTAACAACATATGAACGGTAAGATTGTGACTCTGACTAGCCCACTAACAACATATGAACGGTAAGATTGTGACTCAAACAAACCAACTAAAAACATATGAACGGTAAGATTGTGACTCTAACTAGCCCATTAACAACATATGAACGGTAAGATTGTGACTCAAACAAGCCCACTGACAACATTTCAACAGCAGGATAGTGACTCCAACAAGGCCATTGACAACATCTGAACGGCAGGATGTAACTCTAACAAGCCTGCTTGCATCATATGAACAGCATCATGGTGACTCTAACTGGTGTTATGTACATTTAATTTATATTGTGTGGCTGACCTTTGTCCGTGTTTGAGTGTAAAGATTTGGTTGTAATGACATTTCTCCTTTTTGTATAAAGATTTTCGCTTCGACTCCAGTTCAAGGTCAAAACTTATCTACAAACGTAGAATGTTCTGGAAGCGAACTTGTTTACAATTTGATGGAATTTTTCATTTAAAATGACACACATCCTGAGATTATATTGGTTCTTAGATCAGGTGAAATTCATTAATTCATGTTTATAAGTTCAATCTGTGAAATCATTTACTTTTATGTTCATATATTATAAATTCGAAATAGACACAGTAGTGAGGGTTGTGTTAGTCCACGTGCATTTACAACTTGTCAAAATAAATGTATTGATCGAAACCTGTTGTCGAAATGTCCCTTTAACTAACCGTAATTCCAGGGACCTGCTATATACGGATATGCATCTACAACGTACACCGATGTGTGCGGACGAGTGTCTTCGCGCGATTTCACATTTTTAAAGAATAGGCTAGATTCTCCCCCTAAATCTTCTGTCAGTATCAATAGAGATTTGGGAATACCTTAACAATGTCATTTACTTCTTTTGAATGTATCAAAGGTCACACAAATCATAACATACTCAAGTTGATCCATTCGAATAGTAAGTAATAAATGCATCTTCCTGTCACTTATCTTTATTGACCCCAAACTGTAATCTACTAGTATTTATTTTAAGACAATAAACCTTTGAGAAACTTTTCAATACCTGTGTTATCCGCTCACATTTGGAAGTAAAAAATTACATCAGGTCTGGAAATAATAAACGTCTGAGTTTCATTTTGACACGTGGAGTTATGAAACGATTACTGACACAAAATCTCATGCACAGAAACAAGCTCAAAAGTTATGTGAACGTCCAGCTAGATCTTGCAAATGTCAATGCATTTATTTTGCTATATCTCATCAAAAATGTCAATGTGTAGGGTAGATTGTGACAGTAAAAATTTACTTCCTTTCCTTTTTTTGTATTGAGAGAGAGAGAGAGAGAGAGAGAGAGAGAGAGAGAGAGAGAGAGAGAGAGAGAGAGAGAGAGAGAGAAAGAGAGAGAGATTCTATAGCATCAATTTTGTATTGAGAGAGAGAGAGAGAGAGAGAGAGAGAGAGATAGAGAGAGAGAGAGATAGAGAGAGAGAGAGAGAGAGAGAGAGAGAGAGAGAGAGAGAGAGAGAGAGAGAGAGAGAGAGAGAGAGAGAGAGAGATTCTATAGCATCAATAAAATCGGACCTGTATTTTTTGAATATAAACTTATATTTATCAAAAGCCGGCAGGTTAGTTACCAAGCAGTACAATAAAAAAAATTAAATTAACAGAGGGTAACTCATTTATTTAGTACTTGCTATGCTAAGACTGAAAAAGGAATTGAATCATGCACAACGTAACAGTAACTTACGTATAACAAGTTTAGAAGTTTTAATCAAAATATCGTCAAGATACCAACTGTTAAATATAAAGATTATAATTTTATATAAAGAGTTAAGAATTCTTTGAAAATTCGAGCTAAGGGAAAAAACTTCGTGGTAACACAGCATCTGTTATAGCAGTCCGCAATACACTACCTTACAATATAAGCAGTAACAAATGTAAAGGAATGTAACGGTATCCTTTGTAACGGTATCATTTGAAACGATATCTTTTGTAACAGTATCCTTTGTTACGGTATCCTTGATCTTTCTTATCATTTAGCTTGCTTTTCCAAACGCTTTCAGTAACCTTGACAGTCAAGTCATCAGCCGAACCAATTCATCAGCCGCAAAGGTCTTACAAATATTTCACCACATTCGCTACGCCAAACAAGACAGTTTGCATGCAGTAGGAAACATGATCTTCATCCTCAACAGAATTCTCTTTCCAGAAATCATTAGCCATATGCCTGGTGAAATACATATGCTCTCTGGCTAGCTGATACAAAACTATGCCAGGAACAAGTGCATAACTTTCACTGTAACGTAATATTTATTGACAGTGACAATAAGAGCAATGAATGAGCATACTGACAGCAGAATCAAAAAAGCAAAAGCAATCTCTGCAAGTATACACAAAAACTGTGGATATGTGTACGTTCCGGTATATAGGAAAGTTTCTTAATTTAGCAACATAAAGTAACGTGTTCCATTCGTTTTTATACAGAAATCCTTTTTTATCAAAGGGCTAATATTTTGCTGATAACCTGTTGAATTAAGATATAATTAACAGACACACATATATTTTATAACCTTGTGTTAATTCCAGTAGAAGTGTATACTACAACTGTTCTTGCACTATTTTATTTTGTTTATCTAAGTAATTAGATTGTCATATTCCCTGATCGGGGTTTCGTGTTATTTTATTATATATCGCTGCTTAGATCTCCATTTTTTCACCCATTAATTTCATATTCTAATATTCGCTCGATCCGGGTTCTAAAACTGTGGTAAATTATCCTATAGCCATCGATAATCAACGTAATAAACTAGCAAGCCACCATAAGGTATTAAACTTAATTATCATTTCCAAAAAAAGCATTTAATTTATAGCTATCAAACAAAACTTCTGCAATTTGTATTGTGTCTCATATGAAATTTGATAATAATTTTATGGAATCCGATCGGAACTTATTTATCTTTCTTATGCGCTCAATTCAGCAGTCAAAATATGTTAATTGTAACGCATACATAACATAAATATAACTCAAGTTTACCCCCACTGTGAGGTTTTGGTTGTAGGGGATTGGGGGTTGGGTGCTTCCAATATTTATTTAAATTATTGCAGCAGTCCCACCCAATCTCGAGTTTGAATTGGAAGTGGATTTAGTGACAGTTAAATGTACAGCTCCGAGTCTCCAGTCTGCCATGCCGATGGTTAAATGATTAAAGATACATAAGAGAGTGAAGTTTAATAATAACAATTTAATAACAATCAAATGGTCAATAATTCTAATTTCCCAATACACTTCGTCTGTCCGACCCTTTTCTAGGCTATCGCATCATTTGATTCGTAGTGTGAGAGATTTCCACCTGTCTTTGTGTTCTACTCATCTGTGTATTCCTATCATTCTTCTAATTCCCTCTCGTCCTCCCTGATTCCCTCCAAGTTCCATCTCCTTTTTTTCCTCCTCCTCTATTTCCTCCTCTAGACCACTTTCCTCCCCCTCATTCCTTTCCATCCTTCTTTTCTATGTCAACTTCACGTTGTTGACTCTGGCTGCACAGTCAGTCTCACTTCCGTCTCCCTCTTAGAGACTCGGGACCTCGAAACTTGCACCGAAAGTTCTGTCCCCCGAAAAGCTTCCTGTGAAAACACAAGGATGGTACAATATTTTCCTCAACGCTCACATCTCACACTACACACAGTCTATCATCAGCTGAAGCTATTAAATTTCACCGGTCACGTATTCATTCACACCGAAATACGCATACATTCTTGTATGGTAAAACACAACATAAGAAACACAACCTAACAAAAGCACCGTATCAATTACTCGTATACATACAACAATAAATTGATTCACATCAGTACATACTCATAATTACATTTAACAAATTAATAAACAACAATCAGATACATATTTTTGCATCACAACTCATATCAAATATACAAATATTCAAATATCCATGCTCTGATATATTCAAATGTCTATGGTACTAATCTTAAATATATCAGATCATTTTCCTAAACTCCAATTCAAACATACGTAAACTCTAGCATAACGCATTACTAAAGGTACTGGTTACTACGAAGTAACCTACCAGCGAATTACAATATCATCTCTGACGAGCTAGTAATCTACATAATTCTCGACGTAACCTCGAATTCATGTCTCAATAGCTTATAAATGAAAAACTACAAGGTAATTCTACATACTAAAACAATCCCAGTAATTAAATATACATACTACAAATAATTACAATTATGACGTCGTAATGTTTTGCAAAAGTCGAGCAAATAACGTACTGACCTTGTCAAAGCTTTTCCTTCTCTTAAAATTCTGGTCCTAAAATTCCCGACAAATTACGAGTGGCGTTTTCCGGAGTAATCCTATTTGCACAGCGACCTGTTTAGGCATCGACTGACAATTTTACAGCGAGTTTTAGCTCTAAATTTCATCCAAAGTTTAATCCCACCATTTATCTTAATTCCGATTGGATGTCGCTGTGAACTGTCGCAATCAAACTTAGCGGTCAATATCTTCTCGTTAGTCACCACCACTCCCGTTCATCCAGCGAGCTTCTTTTTGATCGCTGAACCAATGTTCAGCGCCTGGGTGTGAGGACTACAAGCCTTTTACTAGCGGCTATTTTATAGTCTAGGTGGCTGGCAACTTGCATAAGGATTAACACTGGCTCGTGGTGTTGTGTATACATCAAACGCGGTATTAATACGCAAGTTTGTACATTTACTGATAACCTGAACTAAGCAATCGTGATAATAACTGTTTCCGTCATGGCTTATTTGCTCTGGCATTTTAAAGACCATCCTATATAATAATAACATGTACAAGAAAGAG
Organism: Potamilus streckersoni; assembly: GCA_016746295.1. Lineage (NCBI taxonomy): Eukaryota > Metazoa > Mollusca > Bivalvia > Unionida > Unionidae > Potamilus > Potamilus streckersoni. The sequence continues at coordinate 2,664,602 of JAEAOA010001694.1, forward strand.
TTTCAGTCTATAAATTCTGATTGGATGCAAACAATAATCGTAGATTATGAGTCTTCTTTGGGAAGAGTGCAAGAGATCTATGGGGAATTATGTTTTCCACCACGTGGTCAAGTAATATTTGAAGAGTCGCAATGTCCACCAAGAACATACGAGATTATGAGAATCGGATCTAAGACAGGTGGTTCTGAAATGGGAGAGGTTGTACATATATTCGAAACAAGGTAATGATCGATGTGACAATGTTACATGCTTTACTCTATATATGCAATTTGCTGGTTGTGGGGTGTATGAAAATGCAGTGATAAAAAGTAGCCATCTACTCATCGTTTTTTTTAAAAAAAAGGTTTTTTAAATAATTTAGTTCAAGAAAAGTATGTAATTGATGACCCAGTCAGAAATCATTCTAAGCTTGTAGTCAACAATCATTATTCATTGCTTAAGATCTCCAACCGTACAGGTGTATTACTGTGGTATAAACAAAGGGGTGAATATCTCTGTGTCCACATGTCTTTGGTAAGACTCGGCCAGGGTTCGAGCCAGCGATCTTCCGCATCAGAGACGGACATTCAAACTATATAGGCCACTGGAACGGACAAATGATCTGTAAAAACGAGCGGCTTAGACTAATAGGTCACCTGGTGCCTCTCTTTCATCGCCCAATATAATGGTCAGAATATATAGCCTATAAAGTACTGAAAAAGTGGCTTAAAAACGCCCACAAAACCAAACGACACTACACTGTCTCAGTCTGAAAACCTTGAAGAACAACAAATGTAGGGCTGAGCACTGGAAACAGAATTTGAAAATTTATTTAAATGTCTCTTTCCTGATATTACAATCCAATCAAAACTTGAATGCTTATCGAGTATTTAAAAATTCACCTTTTAACAGTGCTTCACTTTGTATTCAATCGGGAAATATAGACCGACCCTAACCAGATTTGCATCTCATCAATTTGAATGGAATTCAGAAGATTTGCAAACATAGCAATTAAAGAATCTGGAAGCTGTGCGATCTAAATCCAATCGAAGATGAATATCATTGCTTTGTCAATATTGTGTCCTGCCTTGAATCAGACAGAAATTCATTACCAAAATATTGTCATGTTAATCTCTTCTTAGGAAATTGGATGATTTGACAGATGTAAGCGTTATGATACTAAGGAATACAAGAAGTGGAAGGACTTTGGATTAGTCATAAACTTAGCAATATTGTCGTTGACGTAGAATTTCTGTTGTAGATTATGACAATACCATCCAATAAGCGAGAATCTGGAATACATAAACCAATATCTCAATTCAACAAACTTAAAGTTAAACAAAATACGTACAGACGTTTACACCTTTATATTATTCTTATATTGGCTCTTTTTAGAAAGGAGAAACAATGAGTTACAATGAACTAATCCTCTGTGGGACATTATTATTTACATATATTCATATAAAATACATTCTTGTACGCACAATAAGGAAAGGCACATACAAGTCTTAATTCTTTATGAGGAAAACAAACAATATATAAGTTCATCCCCCCCACAAAAAACCCAAACATAATTTTAAAAAGCATTATTAAGAATCTACATATGGACTTAACGAACAAGTTAAAAACATATTCCAACTATGTTTACACTGTACAAAAATAGTGAGACAATAAAGTGAATGCGGTAAATTTTTCTTTAGTGGTGGGGTGTCAGAACACGTCATTATTGTCCAAAGGCATAATTTTCCAGTCCATTTCAGTCGGTTTCTAGGGCTAAAAATCGTGATCTGAATCATCAACCCTTGATATGGGTATTATGCATGTACTTGTATTGCAATGAAAAACGTTGAGCAAGAAAAAACAAAAACAAATTGAGAATGAATATTACGTAAGGAAAAATGTTTTCACTCCACACGAGATTACATAATTAATTGTTTATTTTTCCATACACTATGATTGTCTATATAAATGATCCTCACGGTGAGTCAACCCCCCCCCCTAATATTACAAGTAATGTGCAAGTAGACTGAATCATATTTGAAATAAGTTTAATGGTTATCACGTATATAGTTTTTCACATTTCGCAGGGGCTGAAATTTCCTGCCGTCCAGTTTTTCACCACTGACTGTAATTTGACACCTTTTTCAAATTTCAAATATTAAAAATAATCTACTTAAGGTAATTAATAACTTACATGCGGAAGTGAATTTTAAGTACCTAGGAAATTGGATATTAATCTCTTATAGTCAATAAGAGAGAGAGAGAGAGAGAGAGAGAGAGAGAGAGAGAGAGAGAGAGAGAGAGAGAGAGAGAGAGAGAGAGAGAGAGAGAGAGAGAGAGAGAGAGCTTGTTTGGTAAGCAAATTTATACTTTTGAAACGCATATCTAACAAACACACACACACACACACATGAGCGCACACACATAAAATTCAGATATTCTAATCAAAAGTCAATGATGCCGACAAGGGTTAAGTAGCAGTAATCTCTAACGTAAAGTTATAATCATTTGCAACTGTTATTGTTAAAAATATTCTAAAAATTATTTAGCCATTTTTTCCAATAATGTTTAAGTCCAGTTTTGTAATCAGCATGCATACATGATATTTAAGAAAAAAAAAGAAAAAAGAAACGAATCACACGTATGATATTCATACCATCTATTTCAATATAAATGTCATGGTATTCATACCATTTATCGATGTGTTAATGTATACATCATTACATTTATGCCATCTATCAATGTGTTAATGTACACATCATGACATTGATACCATCTATCGATGTGTTAATGTATACATCAATATATTCATACCATCCATCGATGCGTTAATGCACATACATCATGACATCAATACCATCTGATGACATTAATACCCTCTATCAATCTGTTAAGGTATACATCATGACATTAATATTATTTATCGATGTGTTAATATATAAATCGTGACATTCATACTATATATGTGTTGTTATACATATGATGTGCCCAACACATAAATTGGACAAATTTCATCAGTCACTTTAGCACTATGTGCAAATAATACAAAGCAAGATACACTTAGTAAGATAATAGTTACTCTATGCATGTATAGGCAATCAATCAATCATATATATATATATATATATATATATATATATATATATATATATATATATATATATATATATATATATATATATATATATATATATATCTTAATCTTAATGCTGACAGTCAAGCGAGGCAGCTGTTAGTACTAATTTTGTATGTCTTTGGTATGACTCAACCGGGGGTCAAACCCACGACCTCCCACATCCGATGCGGACGCTCTAATCACAAGGTCACCGGAGAGTTTGCGATAGGTAAGATGTGATTACTTGGAAAAGCCTTAGACTTAAGCGAAGAACATTACAGTAGTAGTAGTAGTAGTAGTAGTAGTAGTAGTAGTAGTAGTAGCAGCAGCAGGAATAGTAGTAGTAGTAGTAGTGTTATTAATTTTGAATGAAGTATTTATTTTGTAATTATAACATTGTGCATGAGTTCTCATGTGAACCTATTTCTCTGTATACAAGAACCCATTTCTCTGTATACAACAAAAATACTTTCACTTTTATATAATTTTTCTACTACAGAACAAATCTTTGCCCCATGTTCACTAATAAAAATTAGTCATAAATGACTCAGTAAACTAACAAGATTAACAAAGAAACAATAACAAAATGCAACGACAAGCACAGAAAGTAAAGAAAACTCAAATACTTTTGTCTTGACATTTTCACACTGTGATAAGTCTTCTGGTACTGTGTACGTCACTATCTATCATCCCCGACATGGCTGGTTGTGGAAGGAATGGAAACGATTAAGTTACAGCAATCAGCCTAGAAAGAGCCAAATATTAGCGGAACCTACATATCTTTAACTATATCGCATGAGAGATAAGAAATATTTGGGGCAAACTCTTGGCTAAGGCGAACTACTGAAAAACGCCCAAAAATTGTAAACAAGTTTAATCCGGCCTTCAGGCTTGTTATCACTAATTTATACTTTTTCATTGTAAGTCAATTTTGGCAAGTTTTTAAATGTTTAAATGGTTGGTAAAGAAATTTTTTAATTTCAATAAATTTTAGGATCTTATCCTATGTGCAACTGAAACAAACATTTGCAATCTTTTATTACATACAAAAGTGTAAAACGTAGAAACATATTAACGAAACATTTTTTTGTTCGTCGTAAATGTTCAGATGTGAAAAATATATCCTTATATTTTCACAATGAAAATATACTCTTTTCAAGCATGCCATACGATACTTGATTGCGCAGGCCGACATAAAGTATCCCTGCAGCAAAGAAAAATAAAGGAAAGAAAAGAAAAAAAAACCACGCAAGAATTTATGAGCTAGAACAAATAAACAGATAAATAGAAACTACATTCAAGGTCAGACAACTTATATTTACACAAGAAATATTACTCGATGCCATTAGCGTCTCTCGGAAGTTATTTCCCCCTTACTACCGTGACAAGAAAGGTAACTCATATATGATGCATTGCTGAATCTTCTTTTATGGTCAAATATGATCAAATAGTTTACAAAATATAAAAAGTGCAATTCACCTCGATACATTAGGTCAAACTAATCACACACTCTTACATCACTGATATTGAGTTCAAGTGATGTGAATTAACGAAAAGGGTAATGTAGTGTTGTACTGAAGATAGTTTTATAGTCTATGTTTACATTCTGGAGCAAATTTTGTATTTAATGAAAATAAAATCTAGAGTAAATACCAGATATATTTCATCTTGCTATATCAAAACAATATATTTCAATTCACCTTTTTGTACCACACGATTAAATAGTAGCACCTGATATTTTTAATGCGGAATTGGAAATATATTTCATACACATGCAAAAAAAAAATTAAAACAATGCTTCACTTCGCATGATTTTCTCAACACAGAATATTGCAAAGATGGGTCTATACTGTAAAATTGATCACGAGTATTTAGAAATACAAAGTTATTGAATTTGTAATAGAATGATGTTTTCATATGTATACTGTAGAAGATGAATTAGTTGTGTGAATCCTATATTCCTATATAGGCACAGGAACTCGCCATATTGACTTTATAAATATACTTAGAGACAAACTGGATTATCTCCTTACCTCTTCCGGTGACGTATTACTCATATTTCGTAGGGACAATTTTTTAATTGTAATGTAGTGAACACAAATAGTAATAAAAGGTATTCGACGCGCGGATTCGACCTATTTATTATGTTCTGCATTACCATTTATTAAATAAACAGTAGCTATGTAATTATACGATTGCATGAGCGAGGGCGTGAAGAGTCTAGATAGGAATTAGGAAATAATAAAAATGGCTGAAAAGAGTAGGCCTACTGGTCCTTGAAGTATAAGACTGTAAACAACGAGCCGAATTAGAGAAAGTATCATAACCATATTTATAGAATAGAAAAATAAAATGAAGAGAGAACTTTGAATCAGTATATATAAATCAAATAACAAAACCAGATGTAGCTGCTCAGAAACAAACGCAGGACCATGAATGCACTGTTTAGGCTGAAGGTTAAGAACTAATTATATCATATAATGACACAGTCTAACACATTATGACGCCATTGTCACCACCTTAATAATAATAATAATAATAATAATAATAATAATAATAATAATAATAATAATAATAATAATAATAATAATAATAATAATAATAATAATAATAATAACAATAATAATAACAATAACAACAACACGGAGTCACAGTTCATAGACGCGTACAGTATGTTAAACGCAACGAGTTCAGAAGAAACCCCAACTCAAGTTCGAAAATGATATACTCTTTTTCTCCATAGTACAATAAAATTATCATCATTGTTATGGACAAACATTCTCAAAGAATTATGACACATTCCATACACCAGTAGAAAACCTAATCCGTTATTGTTATACATATCCAAGCGCGCCAGTGCATTAGGTGAAATATGCATACATTGAAGCGCACAATGCACATTCATGCATTATGATTTAAATAAAAACTCGTACATCAGATGAACGTGAACTGAATAATGTTAAGGGAATGTCCACCCATAAGTAGAGAGAACGAACATGTCTCTGTATATCTGAATTATAAGACAACTCAGAGTAAATATAACCTAACTGCACTATTAACAAAATGAGATTCTAGCTACAAAATCGATCGTCTTGTATAGATAAAAGCTAACTGTATGTACTAGCTAATAAGTCGAGTCAAACGGCAAGCAACAAAGATTCTGATCGGCCGTAGCATAATGCGCCTGCAAATCACGGTCTATGTAAATGTAGTTTATTATATTGATTGCTCATAACAAATTGCACAGACCTAGATCTGCCGTCACATAACGCGCCTGCAAATCTGGTCTATGCAATTTACAGTTTTGCATGTCTTATAAGCGAGTACAGACGGTTCATTTAATACACACGATTAATTCTCAAATGTGAACCGTTTCATAAAATAGATTCAGCACTTTTCGTAGTCGGCCAATATATGCGCTGATAAAATAAGATTTTCTCCCGTCTATGCTCTTTAAATGATTAAAAATAAATTTGAGACTTTGGGATTTTTTTTATGTTGGTATGACTACATTTTAGGTAAACATAAAAGATCAACTTTGACTTGGCCATGTTTTCACTTTTTCACTTATTCGATTTCTCTATTTCTTGACAGTTGGGAAATGTGGGCAGGTACATCCTTGATCGCAGAAGTAGCTCTGTGTGCGTGTGTGTGTGTGTGTGTTTATGTGTGTGTGTTTGTGTGTGTGTGTGTGAGTGTGTGTGTGTGTGTGTGTGTGTGTGTGTGTGTGTGTGTGTGTGACCCATTGAATAAAAGAATTCGGCTTACCTATTTCCAGAGTTTATTCCTACAGAGGAATAAACTACATATTACATTAATCGTCCATCTACTACAGTATATTAATTTGGATGCAATATTAGAGTCCGGATCAATGTACGTCAGTTATACTGCTTTGCAACCAATAACATTACTCTAAACCCAATCAGCATTGAATCTTCGTATATCAACATCACTTCTTAGTCTTATTTAAAGATGTCACTTTGTTCCCAAAAAAGAAAGAAAATAGTAATCTGCGATTTAATTTAACATGCATGAAAAGCAATGAGGAGAGAGGCAGGGCAATTTCAACGGGGGTGGATGGGGTGGGCAGGGACGTAGAGAGCGATCACGTGCCTTGGGGTAAGAAACACCAGAGCCTCTTCCAGTTTTTTGTGCAAAAAATAATTCTTTTAAAAAAAAATTTTATAAAATGTTGTTCCCCCGGGGACCTCTTAAGGGCCTGGGCTCCTAGGATATATCCCAAGTGCACCCCATCCTGGGAGCGAGGCACTTACGATATAAAACTACAAATACAAACTGAAAGCTGTCCTTAAACTGTCCTTACATGTGTATGTTTATTATAGTTATATAAAGCTACATATTAAATATTTAAGACCGATATGTTTTTCTAAACACATGTAATTTTATTCACGAAAACGGAGAAGGGGGGATGACAAGGGAGGTGACGCGGCACGTGCACCTGATTAAGTGGTGAGCGTTTGTGGTGGGTAAAACTTAGGTGTACAAAAAGAATAAAACGAATTGATTCATTTTATATGGCGAATGCTAAGGTCAGAGAGTAATATATTTTATAATCATTTTTCGTTCCGGCCACGAGATTCAATGATTGTAAAAATTTCATTTCTTTTTTCTTTGCGTACATCATTTTGTTGTTGTGAGGTTAGCTATTTTTCAGCACAAGATAAGCTATTCGCAGACAGTATATCTGGTGAAGGAAGAAGCCTGGAGTATTGTTTTGGACATACCATACCAGTCTTCGTCATTTCGTAAAAGTGACAGATATTGCACCATCAACATTAAACAAAACTGAAGATGGTGTTTTACGTGAGAATGATGTTTATGGATAAAAGTCTGTATCATACCTATTACCTATACATTACCTATTAAAAGTCTTTTTTATACCTATTACCTATACATTACCTATTAAAAGTCTTTATCATACCTATTACCTATACATTACCTATTAAAAGTCTTTATCATACTTATTACCTATACATTACCTATTAAAAGTCTTTATTACACCTATTACCTATACATTACCTATTAAAAGTCTTTATCATACCTATTACCTATACATTACCTATTAAAAGTCTTTATTATACCTATTACCTATATATTACCTATTAAAAGTCTTTATTATGCTTATTACCTATACATTACCTATTAAAATTCTTTATCATACCTATTACCTATACATTACCTATTAAAAGTCTTTATTATACCTATTACCTATACATTACCTATTAAAATTACCTATTACAGTTCATGCCTGAATAGTTTATACCCTAAAGGCATCAAACAAAATGTTCCTGTCACTATCAGTATTAACTTTGGAAGCTAAAGATAAATTGTAACATGGGCACAGTTAGATAAGGAAAATATATTAAATGTCAGTAAATGTTCCAATTGCTGTAAATAGTGGGCATTAACATAATATGGAGACTTGTAAATTACTACAATTTCCATATTTTTGTTGATTAATCGTTTGAGGGTGGGATATCTGTGGTTTCTTTGACTTGTCAGCACTTTCCCTTTGATAGAATTATACTATTTCTAAAAATGAAATACTTATTTGATATACTTTGTGATTAATTTTTCGATTGTTCATTCTCTTAGATCATCATCATCATCATCATCATCATCATCATCATCATCATCATCATCATCATCATCAGCAGCAGCAGCAGCAGCAGCAGCAGCAGCAGCAGATACAATTATAACAATATAACTATAACAATGATACATATTTATGATAATTATATTTAACTGTAGGAACAAAATTTAATCAACAGAGTCTGAGTTCTTTCATTTTAAGGTTATTTTCACAATACTTATGATAATCGATGCACAATTTCATATATCACCTAATTAGCTATTAAAATGACTAATATAAATGGCAAAATTAATAACATGAAACCATGATAGCAAATTATCACGAACGCTTAGCAACAGTATCACGCACATAATCTATCGTTTTTGTTTGTAAACATTAAGCTTGGGACTGCATTTTTAAAACATATTTTTTTTTAAATTTAAAAGTTAGAACAATCATAGTAAAAAGTTCGTTCCTATACCTTTATATTACTGTATGTAAGTTTCCATATATACTTACATGGACCGAAATTATGTTGAAATAATAATGTACGCTTTGCGACGCAATATCGTGTACAGAATTTTATAACTGACAACTGGTGTATAAACCCAACAACTTTTGGATGAATATAACACATTCTGTTTGAATACAGCAACTCCTTATGAATATAACTTGTGAATGATTATTACGACTTATGCATGGATAAAATAACTAGAGTATTAATGTAATAATTTGAATAAATTAACTTTTGTATGAATGTAAAATGTGGGTGAATATAACATATCGATCAATATAACAACGTGTGCATAAATACCTTAACTTGTTGATGAATATACAACTTCTGGCCGACTATGACAACTTGTGTATGAATTAAGTAACTCGTAGATAAATATAACAACTGGTATATTGATATATAATATATATTAAGTGTTTAGGCTCGTTCAAAAGTAACAAAGAAAAGAGTGAAACCAAACAGCTTTTGTAAAATTTAACAAAGTAATTTATTTCCCTAGAAAACAATGTAAAAATATGAAAAAGGACTTACTGTTTGTGAATATAATCCAACAATAATTTCTATAATTTAAAAATATGCGTCATATCACAAAACGTTCTAACTGAATCAAGTTTCGGATCCCGATGAAGTCCCAATAAGGAGGATGATGTCAGACAAATGCATTATTGTACTGATGTGTCAACAGTTCCTCGTTGAATATTTTTTGAATCGAGAATAATACTCCTTCTTTAGAAATCCGAATAATTTCCAATAAATGTCTTTGTCCAAGAATTTGATAAAGAACATTTATATTTCCAGGTAATATAAATTATTTTAAATAACAAGTTCAAATAAACTAGCCACAACACATAAGGCTTAAGAGGATTCAAATACGACTGAATTCAGACACTAAAAGCGTTAGTGATAAATACAGTTTTAGAATACGTGATGAGGTCACGTAGTCACTTAATTCAAATGGCGCAGAAAGCCCATAAGACAACTGGCACGTACGCCATGGATGATAAGAATGACATTGATTACGACCAATGATTTTCACAGTGTTTACGAATTCTGAACCATGTTCAAGAACTAGGTCAGCTAAAAATACAACGTAGCAACACTATTATTTACTAGAACTGGACTGGATTTTCTTTTTAAAAAATCACATCCAGCGAATGAAGTTATCATTTTAATAGCTTGCAATGAAATAAAAATAATTAAAAAACATTTAAACTAACACACAAGTTATTAAATTACATTTACGTAACAATAATAACGTGTGTAAATATACCAACTTGTATATGAATATAATAACTTACGATTAAATATAGTAGCTTGTGTATGAATACAATAACTTGTCGATGATTATGACAATCTGTAGATGAATATAATAGCTTGTATATAACGATAACAAATTTGGGGTCAATATAACAATATGCGGATAAAAGCAATTATTTATTCCAGAATATAACATGTAATTGAATATAATAACTGCTGTATGAATGAATATAATAAATCGTGTTTGTTTTTGTTGATATTTTTATTGTCTTTTGTTGTTGTTATTGTCACTTTTTTACTGAATGAAATGGAGACAATACCAACAAAAGGAACGCTAACAAGAAATATATTCAGGACATAAAACGAATTAAATTAAATTGTTTCGAGTCGCTGTTCTTTACACTGAATTCGAATACTAAATCGACTCAATGATTAACTGAATGTAATCTCAGAACGATATTATTCGATGTAATAGCCAGTATAATACAATCGAATGTAATCACCAGTATATCATATAATGTAATCACAAGTACGGTAACATCGAATGTACTCACCCGTATGTTATCATCGAATGTAGTCACCAGTATGTTATTATTGATTGTAATCACCAGAATGATATCACTGAATATAATCACCAAAATGATATCATCGAACGTAATCACCGTATGATATCATCACATATAAACGTAAAACATGACTGTATTCATCACATGCCGGGAAGTAAATAACTAAACAAGTAGCCAATGTGCGATAAATAATATTGATTTGTCGAAAGATATAAATCATGTTAGTATAAAATTTCTCCGGACAGGAATATAAATAGGTATAAGACATACACAGTAAAAGTTCCTATTTTTATGAAGCATAAAAGTCGTACTTCAACAGTCGTACGAGATACCATTATTTACACAATCATTTCGAGATATAACAAATCCTCTTTAGTTTTCACAAAACTATTGGAAACAATAAATGTACAATTGTCGGTGGATTTACCAATCACTTAATCTGTTTGACACATCATTCTAGCTACGATGTCGTAGCCACAACTTGGTTTGGTGGGGTTGAGGCTACGAACTGATCCCATATCATGTAATTGAGCACAAAATATACTCACTAAAGTCAGAAACACAAATAGTTTAGAAATCTACAACATAAGTATAATCATTTTGTCAAAGAAGTTTGGCTTATTTGAATTTATTAAGCCCTTACACGATAAAATATATTGGCATAGATACGCTAACGTCACCGTGTCCACCATGACAGATAACGCGAGACTCTCGCCGTGACCACTTTTCTACATAAGGCTTGCATGGATATTCTAAGCTATGGTATTAGTTGTCGAATGACATAACGAGCGAAGATGGAGAATGGATACTTGCATACATTGTGGAATGCAGTTTTTTTCTTCAGAAAATAATGGCTTCCTGGTGGAATTTCAAAGTCACCCGTAAACCGTATTTACTTTCAATGCGCAGAATTTCTGACTGAAACCGCGTCATATTTTTTTACTACGATCTGTTTACGTTTTCAAATAAGGCCCTAACGTTTTATTATGATACACAAACAAACGAGGCTGAGAACGGAAGTAGGCATTATTTGAGCTAATATGGCGGACGATCAAAACGAAAATATCGAATAAGAAGGGTTAACCTGATTTTACCACTGATTCTACGATGATTTGCGATAATTCCAGTATTAAATAAGAGGACTACTCAATTTATTTCATTATATTCAAAGAACATGTTCAAAAGTTTTTTTTATATTAGGCTAAAAAAAATGCCGGGTGTGAATCACACCCGGCTGCTCCATTGACTAACATAGAGTCATGTTAGTACCCTGTCCACGAGGTAGGACTAAGGGTACTAATATTAGTACTAACACCTTACATACACAAACGTATAAATATTTCCATCCTTTACAACCTTGCAAAGTTAACCTGTTAACGAATGATTGCTCCATCCCGAAAAGGAAATATGAGCGTGAATATCAACCTTATCAGGTGCGAAAGGTGCTAAACACAGACCTTCTTTACACTGGCACTTGCTTGCCTGGTTCAATTCAACCGCGATGGAAAGGGGTTTTGGAAGGTGATTGAACTAAAGCGTCAACAATGAGACATAACACGAAAGAGAAATTGCATGTGTATTTGAAACGGGGTAGAGGGCTACCTGAATGACAGAGCTAGGCGGACAGATATAAAGAGATACACAAGTAATTACATTTACATAAAGACAACCGGGCAAAATTGATTTTGTAAGGCAAGATGCTACTGAATTATTCTGTTTATAAAATTATGTAAACATACATAAGAATGTAAAATATACTTACTTTCAAGTGATGAATCCGACTGGTTAGGGGTTGTTGTCCTACAAACTCTCCATAGTCCACTTTGTACTCGAAGGAGGAAAGTATTCGTCTTGTTTTGGTAAAGTCCACCTACTATATGGAAATGTAACCACGAGTCCGTACTCACTGCTATTATTTCAAGGAGACAACCGAACAAAGTTACACCTGTGCATCCCATAAGCATTTTCTTTTCGAACACTACATTAGCCCCAGCCATGGTGAAAATAGAAGTGAAATTTATATCCTTGACTCCTCTTAAGATACTCGATAAAGTAATATAACAAAATAGGAGCAATAGTTATCGAGTCGTCGTGCTTTCTATGTAATCAGTCGGGATACTCCCATAATATACTAAGACGAATTAACAGACATAGAACGAATCAAAATATGAACAAATTATAAGCACTAAATAAAGAATAACTGCACTGTTCACTATCTTGGTGTGTTTTCTAAAGATCCTTAGATAATATCCAAAATGGGATTCGCTGGCAAAGGCCTATGAAATATTATGTTTTGCAAAATGTTGCTATCTCACCAAAGAATCAATCCACTATCTCTTTCCAACATCCTCGTGTACTGATTTAGCCTACTGCGCTGTTTGAGTTGATAGTTGAGTAGGGGCAGATTATTTGATTCAGCAGCCACTTCTTAAGCCGACGAAGCGCCCTTTCTTCCTTGAGACTAAAACACAAATGTTCCCCCTCAGTGCCTACCGAAATTCGATAAAGAGCTTGATTACTGAAAGTGAACTACAGAGTTCAGGCTAAGGCCACACATATTTTCTCTGGGTCATCCAATTTACATGATAAACGAAACTTTACCCAAGGTTCAAAGAGCCAAAGAATTATCCGTTAGTTGTGTGTCATTTACCAATTCTGAAGAGGTGCTGAGACATGTATATCTTACACTAGATCTATTGTGCGCCTGTTAATGTTTTGCGAGACCACATGTACTACAAGCCGCGGATAGCAGAATGATAATCATGATGGTGTTCGTAACATTTCTTGTATCTACCACTCAGCAGTTACAGTATTTGTGATACGCAACAGTCATTCTGAATGCGAAAATAATCAATTCCCTGGGAGCTGGCTTCATCAATTATTTACCCACCTTCCATAAAAAATTAATTCGACCTGAAAAAAAAAGCTATTTTACAGAAATTACTGTGTTGATTTAATAATTGATTCTTAACAATGTGTGTTGTTTCGGGTATCATCGATTTTCTACCCAGCCAATCATTTGATTTTGTATGCAAAGTTATTTTGTTTAAATATTCACGATGCAATTGCATACTAGTTGAGCAAAAGTGTGATAATAGAGAAAATATTGAGCTTAGCTAAATAACCAATACATGCTACTTTATGTATTTATAAATTTATTCCTTTTTCATTCGTTTTAATATAACGTTTAATAGAGACATGATTGTTAAAATCTGACATACGAATAAGTGTTCTTTACTGTTTGGATGGTTTCCTGGGTATATTTTCCATCTTTGTCAAAATATGAACTTGCTATCATCAAAAGAGCAAACTGTTACAAAAGATCGTAACATCATATCTACATCTGTGGAAAAATACAAGACATTACGTTAAAAATGTCATCCAGGAGATGGTATCTCTTGCCGATGAATTGTGTTGTAACTGCTTAATTAAACTGTGCACACTGCTCATATTTTCCACACAAAACGCGGATGAGGAAGCATTAATAAAAAGTTGCTATTAAATTTGTATGTAAAGACCATGGAGACCTGACAGTGTTACCTTGGATTAAATAATGTATATGAACACAGTTTTTTTGACACATAATTGCAATGAGACACATTTATGCTGCATATATTACTATAGAAGTTATTTCATCTCAACAATGACACAAATTTGCATTTAGAGTGAACAGAATGAAGAGTCCCTTGGACTGATAGCCAATATAATTCGGACAGACAAACAGACCAGTCAGGTCAGTCTATTCCACTAGGCCCCTGTGAATAACAGATTGTGGCGTTAGTGTTGTAATTGTTGAATTACAGATTGTGGCGTTAGCCTGAACCTTGTGGACCCCGCAATTTTGTCCTACTTATCCTACCCAGTCCGCGGACCGAGTCTATAATAAATCGTAACCAAGTTTTGTCACCTTAAAGTGGCCCTGCCAGTTTAATATATTGTTTTATTATGATGCATATAAAAAGTATTTTAAATTATATTATAGATTGTACTGTTTTGAGAATCACAATAATCACAAGAATGGATACAATATCGACGAAATATATGAAAAAGATGAAACCTTGTACGTGAGATGTTGATCAGATGAATCAGTTATACGATGATTACGATGAAACCATGATACACATGACGAGTTTAAAGCATTGGTAGGTCAGATTCATCCGGGATGACTACAGTTCGAGTAATCTTTCGTAGCGGTGCCCACTGATATTCCACATGAATAGTACTTTTCACCTGGGTTCAATTCTGACCAAGATATTTTATTCATTAATTTGACGTTTTTAAACAGTTTCCTCGTAAAACTCCGCATACTGATATCAGATTCTTCTCGCTTAGTTCTCATCTACTACGTATGCTTAATGACCTTGTTTCTCTCAAAATCAGTCTGCTAAGTCGGTCGGTCGGTCGGTCGGTCGGTCGGTCGGTCGGGAGAGAGAGAGAGAGAGAGAGAGAGAGAGAGAGAGAGAGAGAGAGAGAGAGAGAGAGAGAGAGAGAACACAAGTTGTTTGTTTTCTTGAACTTGTATCTCGTTGGATAATATACAGGACGGTAAATAAGGTACGTAGCCTAACTAAAATCAATATTTCATTTACATCAGTGTTACCATACTTACAATTTTATCACTTCATCTATCAAAGACATAAATGACTCCAAATCCTCTATATCATGGCAAGTGCAACCCGCACCCTCCACTATGACAGTACTGCCTAGATTCTTAAAGGTCGACTCGAGTTTGGCGGCAAATAGTTTTGTAGTCAACACACAAGAAGAGGATTCTATACAGTGGTTGGAATAAATACAGCATTGTTAACTTAATCGTGAATCAAACGAAAGCTGACAATATGTTTTCACAACAATGACTCTCTACGGCACTTGACAGATAACTGATCAATAATTTTTTTCTATGCCGCAATAATTAAATATTTTGTATTTACTGTATTGATTTCTGTTGAGATTGTTGATGCTTAATACATAGCTTAAATAAATAAATTTGTTATATAGCTTAAAATACTTTGAAAAAATCATTATATAACCTAATTAAAATTAATTATATTACATAAATAAAAATCATAAGCAAAAATCGTTATATTACTTAAATAAAAAGCAATGTATAGCTTAAATAACAAAGTATATATATATATATATATATATATATATATATATATATATATATATATATATATATTAAATATAGGTCATTTTTGTGGCTTAAATAAGATGTTATTGATAATATCATTTCATTATATAGGTAAAATAAACAAAACTGTATTATTTAAATACTATAAACAGTATTTTATCAGTAAACACTTCATAAGTAATACAGGAATTAACACCTATAACAATAGTGATTTTGTGTACAAAATTTTCTTCAACCACAAAAAGCTTTTCCCACACATCAAAGATAAAATGGTTATTCAAGATTTTGGTAGGAAATCCTTTATGACTGATTAGAGAATTTATTAATTAACAATATTTTCTTTTGCTTTTTGTTTGTATTTATTTATTTGAATTTGTATGAATTTTACATTTTAAAAATTACATGTCCATTTCTTGCCCATTCCGCTACAAATATTGATTGAATTAGTAATGCTTTCATTGAGATACGTTCAAAGCATACTTTATGTCCTATCTTCACTAACAATCGACAAAACAATTGCTAACTTGTGCTTTTCTTGCCTCGCACGTATTTCGTTTGTTCTCGAGACTCTTGGACAGTCCACTATACCTTAAAGTACATAAATCAGTCGTGTGTGAATTCAGACGCCAGTTATTTATCAATGTTGAGATCGAAGAATCTATGTTTTGTAGAGGAATATAAACTATATTTCTATGAATGGCAAACTTTATCCTTGCTATTATTTCTATTCTGTACATTTAGTAAGGGACACATATTCGTCATCTTTAGTTCGAAATCGAGCAGCTGACAGTAGTAAATGTATCATTTATAATTCATTTAAATATCAGATGTCTGTAATAAAGTTGTCGAAATTGAAAAGGAATTCAGAAATACCACTATATCACAGATCTGTTGCCGTGGGTTGAGATCGGTATATTTGGGTATTCTCGAATCTATAGAACCTTAAAACATGTTTGTTGTGACCATAATTTGGAGGAAGACCCGTATTTTTTTAATTTTTGTTTTGGTTTGTATCATTTGTTTAGAAATTCCTCAATTAACATACGCTTTATTTTTGCAATTATATTGCCGGTATCAAATCTATAGAGCTGATGAGTGGTACACGGAAGAGACCTTAATATATTGGCAAATTGTTTTTTTTTTAGTTTTGAAATGAGATATAAAACTATCGCCTCTTACTCACCGTCAATTATGAGTCTCCAAATGAATGTATTTGAATTTATTGTTCAGTTTGGAATAATTGTTTACGTATTTCATCATATTCCGCGTTAAATTACCTTTCGTACTCCATGGGCATGCTGTGCTTTAATTACAGATTCTGAATACGAATTTCAACTAACTCATTTACATAAACTGATCATGTTTTAGGCTGAGTCTGGCAATCACTTGAACAAAAACAAAAACACAGAAAAAGTACAAATAGTATTAGCGTCTTCTTCTCAATAAACAAAAAGCTTCACATTTGTTATTCTGGTCTGGAGAAACTATGTATCTTAAAGTGGGGTGAACAAGAAATAAATAATGAATAATTTAGGCAACCAATCTTGATCATCCATGTTCACGTTTAAAATTGTTTTGTTTTTTTTTTAAATTTAGTTTATATTGAATAGGAGTATACTTGTATTACAATCTAATAATTCAGGGTAAATTGGATGACGATATGATATGTATACTAAATGTCATATCCAGAAATGGTATATGTGACAAACTATATGGTTGAGGTAGGGTGCCCCCAATATTTTTGTCAACTATTTGTCAGATACCCCTACTCAGCTTTGTTGGGGTGGATTATCTGGTTTTAGTTATCGTTATCAAGAGGTAATCGCCGACGGTGTAGTTTCCCGGAACGAGTAAATATCAATATAAAATGTCAAACTTATTAGTGGAATAGATAAAGATCTGAGCAAATATATAGAACAAAATAACACGAGCCCCCGTTATAAAAAAAGACAAAATTTAATCAAATCATAGTCATTTTTGATAATGAGTTTCGACTGAAAGATTCACTTCTTTCTTTTTGAATTAACTTAAAAATTTAATTAAAATTCATATTAAAAAATTATAATCATTTGTGATAATGAGTTACGATTGAAAGATTCACTTCTTTCTTTTCGATTGATTGATTGATTGATTTATATTTTTACGGCGCACCAGCACTCTGAGGCTATTTAGCGCCAAACATAATGTTATATCCTTTTACGTTTAAAACTTGTAAAATAATTTTATTGACCAGCGATTGGAGACTTTTTGAATTAACTTATTCAACGAATTTCAAATGCAAATATGATCATAACAATGGTCGATCTGTTAAGCGATAGAATTAATTCATCATCGAATCGAGCGAAAGATGGAAAACATTGCCTTGTATCGCTTCATTACCTGATGTCTTGATTCAGTCCAAATTCCACAGCGACTGTTCCTTTTTGACTTTCTTGTGCCGGTAAGTCTGGGTCTACTGCACTTTCTTTTCTTTCCCAAACTCTCTGGTGTCTCGCCTCTTTCGTCCTTCCAACTTTGTGTAATCACTTTGGTTTTGTAAATACGTGTTACGTCACGTCACGCGGATACTTTCCGTGGAGCTATCTCACCTTCCAAAAGTAAACAAAAGGGTAATTTAAGTATTCTGTTAGGTACCCTACTGAAAAGAGATCATACTTTCTCCTATTGTTAATGCCCGATATAGTTCTACAGGAATTCAAAAAGATACCAACAGCTATCAAGTCTAAGTCATTATGACAGACCAATCAAACCTAGTTTCACAATATTAATGGCCCCCCTAACGGCTATTTTAACACACGTCCGAGACATTAATTCCAGTCCCATCTCAATTACACAAATGAATGAATCAAATTCCTTACTACGGTATAACTAGAACACACATTTTAAGCTTTACCATTTGTGAACTCATATAAGGTTGAAGAATTCATCTCAACTAAAACAACGCATGAAATTCTAGCTATATATTTCCTACAACAATCGAGACTCCCCAATTCAAACGAGTCGCCAGTGTATATAAATACAAAATACCGTTGTGCGAATTCAGATAAATGAACTCAACTATTCTAGATACATGATTTCATATAATAATGGAGACTACATTCAAACAGTCACACGAGCATACACGAGCACACACACACACACACACACACACACACACTGACACACTG
Organism: Potamilus streckersoni; assembly: GCA_016746295.1. Classification (NCBI taxonomy): domain Eukaryota; kingdom Metazoa; phylum Mollusca; class Bivalvia; order Unionida; family Unionidae; genus Potamilus; species Potamilus streckersoni. The sequence continues at coordinate 2,683,927 of JAEAOA010001694.1, forward strand.
ACACACACACACACATACACACACACTGACACACACATTTCATCAAGATAATATCAGGGAACCACTTACCTCGTAATGAGACAGGCTTGTATATGAAAACTAACAGAGCCGTCTGAACTATCACATGTTGTCATGTGATGGAGAGGATGAGTGCGTATTCTTTCCTTGCGATATAATACCGTCTGCCCTATGTTTTCCAACCAGTTTTAAAGAAATGTGACAATCAGCAGGACTAGGTCTTTTATGCACAAACAGAAAAGAACAAAAAAATTAAACTAAAACGTGAAGCCTATGAGAGTATTCACCATTATTAGAAACTGTATATAGTAGAAATGCATCCATACGAAACTAATGCACATGATAATGCAATTTAACTAAAGAAACGAAAAAGGAATTTTATGACCTAACCTCGATATGCTTCATATAAAATCCTTTTATCACATCTGGTTGAAATCTGAAGATTCCAAGAATATTTTCAGAACTAAAAAAAAAGCAGTTGTGACGGACGGGATGATAATGAACCTACACGAGTCTTAAAGTTGTCCCATATTCCCCTCGATAGAAAAAGACGAAACGAGACGGAAGAACTCAGGTCGTACTTATGCACCATATTCTCATCTACAGACTCATTCTTCAGATACTAGCTTGAATTTCCACCACCACCCCACCTTTTCTACAGTTTAGAATGGAGTAATGACTCATTATCACTAGTTATTGTCTTTAAAACAACTATATCCGTAAAACGATATTTTAGACCTAATGTCCATCTTCAAGTCTAGATGTTGGCTACTCTATAGGAATGTTTTCTTCCAGAATATATAATTTTGGTCCCGACCTTGGATTGTAAACTTCTTACATCAAGAGAAAGACAAAGTATAAATTCGGCCTTATCCATCCACACAAAAAAGTTCCATTCGTTGTACCAAATTAATTCAGTGTGCAATGCAGCCGACATGTTACGTTTATAACAAAAATATTTTTCATTTGACGGTCTGTGAATGGTCGTGACAAAGTTGTTTTCCTTAGTATAATAGCCAGATGCTGTACGTGTACGGTAGGGCAATAATCTTACATTTAATCCTGATGTGTGCCGTATTTATGGCGTTGGCAAGAATAAGAATCTATTCAGAAAATGAATCTGAGCTTTACTAAAAAAAAACAAACCAACACACCCACTAATGGAATGTAAGAGATTTATTGATAATGAAATTTGTTAATAAATGTGTATGGACGTAAAAATGTCGAAACTCACTTAGCTTTATTTAATTTGCTGTTTTATTTATTAAATTACATTTTAGGTTGATGAACGAGCATTCTAATAGTTTTATGTAGAAAGCCTTATCCTTCGATTTTAAATATTCTACCGAAATAGATTAACAGTAAAGTTACTCCTCCGTATTCTTAGCGAATGTAACCTGGCAAACCCAGAGTTCTAAATAACACTTCTAAATTATATTCGTTACTGTTGTACAAGAGTGCAATAAGCAGAGAAGATCTTGCTAAACCGAATTTAATGTAATTACAATAAAACACAAATTCCTATTTTTGCAGACCAATTAAATGACGAAGGTTTTGTTTATATATCAGGCTGTTACTTTTCATGTTGAAACGAAATATATTTGTATTACCCCTGAAAATGTGTATAAAACCGTTCTGCTTTTTAAATGATACAATATTATGTGAAATCACATGAAAAAATTATGCAACTTTACGTATTGAAAATGATTGAAAATAACCATTTTGTAAGTATTCCACAATTGTTGATGCTGGCGGCAAACGGAACGCTAACTGTAACCTCATCTTCGTTACCCAAGGCTCCGATGTGTTAACCAATGTTAACCTATGCACCTTGGTGGATCGATAAGATATTTCAATGCCTGGTTCCAACGACATCTATTAGAGTTCATGTGTTGCCTCCCATAGAATGTATTGCCAACTAAACAATAGCGTGTAATAGTGGGCATTAAATAATTGACTGAAAATGGCGGAAGCAATTGACTTCAGAAGAATAATTTGTGCGTTTAACATCAAAAGTATCATTATGTACCAGAGAGACGCCATTACAGGTGTATTTGAAGGAAAGAAATGTATTTGTGCAAACAAACGGATCAGCAGTCGAAATTTGCTTAATAGTCCATTCCAGTTGTGCGCTTCCTCGTGTCTCGATTGTGTAGGAACAGTTTTAAATTTTTTTTAAACTTGATTTTGATTGGTTGCGGTGGCCAAATTTTTTTAACTTTTGTTCAACATGTACAAATGATGTTAAGGAACTGTATGTACCAGAACAGATTTAATTACAGTTACAGTTAAAATGTTGTTTTGTTTTTATCGGACTTAATTAAGAATTTGTTTTTATCATTGGTATACATAATGAATGATCTCACATTCGCTTCAAATTGATACTTCTTTTATCAAGCGGGTTAATCACGTTTTAACGGAATCGTTTCCTGTTCTAATGGTCGTGCAAATGATTACAATTGCTTTGTAAACATGACAGTTTTAGTAAAAATTCGTAATAACTAATGTGAAAACAAAATTCAAATCATATTTATCAGTTGCCCGCCCGTCTTTTTCTCAATTATCAACTAAAAGTAATATACGCAGCTATGAACTAAACTCTTGAAATGTTAACATCTGTTAACGTAAATCTAATTTCATTTATGTCGTATGAGATGAGCTTGAATAGATAGATAGATAGATAGATAGATAGATAGATAGATAGATAGATAGATAGATAGATAGATAGATAGATAGATAGATAGATAGATAGATAGATAGATAGATAGATAGATAGATAGATAGATAGATAGATAGATAGATAATGCGAAAACTGACGGGTAATGCATACAATATTATGTGCAATTTAACGGGTACTATTTATACAAGATAATGTGAAAACTAATGGACAGCATAATAGATTCTGTGAAAACTGACGGATAATGCAAAAAGAATTCTGTGAAAACTGATAAATAATATGTACACTATTATGTGAAAACCTATGAATGATATGGAAACAATTATCTGAAAACTGATGAATAATATGTACAAGATTATGTATATAGGTATATATAGGTATATCGGATTATAGTTGCATTTGGCACTGAGTACTTCTACGATTGCTTATGGCCCCAGACTGGGCCACAGTCCCTTTAAGAAGGCGTTTGGGCCTTTCAGCAACTTTGACGCGTTACTCGTATAATTTGTACGCACTCTATGACCCCAGCAACGCAGCCCACCGCCCCTGGCCCCACCCAAGAACAGGTCCACCATTAATAAATACCTCTCTCTCTCTCTCTCTCTCTCTCTCTCTCTCTCTCTCTCTCTCTCTCTCTCTCTCTCTCTCTCTCTCTCTCTCTCTCTCTCTCTCTCTCTCTCTCTCTCTCTCTCTCTCTCTCTCTCCACGCCATATTAGTTTTCATTGAAATCCTAATGGTATTTGTTCTCGTTTGAAGATACCTGCCAATACTTGTGATCAATACTCACCATTATTATGTGAACTTTGTCATGTATTTTTTTTCGAAAACTACACCTTTACAAATTTTAAATCAGTAAATCGTTGCATGACTAAAATATTGAGTTTGTACAATTCAGGCATTTTAACTTTATCCATATTTTAGCACTGCAATGTGTCACGGAAACATTTCTAACATTAGATCTACCGTTCATGTTTTCAGAAAGGAAACAAAAGCACGACTTAAAAAAAAAACGCAAATGACATTGCAATGTATAACATAAATATGGTTAACTCTGAATTCTAAAACCAAGATATTGCATTCAGAAAAAATGTAACAATGTTCGACCAATTTTCTCAAAGTTTAGACTGTTGTAACATTGTTAGTAGCTTGCGCTGCAAAAACACATCGCTTAAATTTAGGATATACAGCAAAATGTTAAGCAGTCAGTCACCAATAAAAACCACTTTTTTAATATAAAATTGATGAATGAATGAAACACAAGGAACATTTCTCGCATAGAATGTGTGGTTGTCTTAATTATCTTTATCCTATAATACCGCAAAAAATAAATTCTTTCTTTGTTACACAAGGGTTCTAAAACAGTTGTTAAGGAAAATATACTAGCAACACCTGCGTGGAATCCTGAAAACAGCAAATCTGTGGTGCCCACAAAATTTCCACCGAGAATCCCCTCTCCTCACCTATCATCTCCACCCCCATTTCTACTCTCACCCCTACTTTTATATACTTTTATGGCAATAGAAGGCCTCATTCCATAACACCACCGTACAAAATTACCCTGATCCTTTAGTCCCTCCGCCATCAACTACAAAAAACTAATACTAACAATGCGTGACCCACTCCAAAGATAAAAATAAATACAATGGGTTTCTGACCCCGGCTGATTGGTGTAATTTCGCCATTAAATGTACGCATAGTCAAAACAAAATTCCAACTACACCAGGGAGAAATAAGTAATCTTCAACTCAAAAACTCAGATCAATTACACAGGTGACTCACATAATATTGGGGACAGGTTGCGTCCACTAGCACAACAGGACAGAATCTGACATATATTTACGCCGGTCCGGGCCCTTTGGAGCATACACGGCTTTAGCGGTTGGCATCCTTCGCCGGGTCCCCCGTCCTCCTTTCCACCTCCAGATATACATTTAAAAAGTACGACTATCGCACATAAGAACTGTGTTTTAGCGGCATCATTCCAGAAACACCGATCAATTAAAAAGCTCAACAATTAAGCATTAACAAGTCGCAAAAGCTCTTAGTTAGCATACGCGACTTTAATCCTTCTCAGTCAGTACTTAATCTAAATTATGAGGAGTGGATTTTTTAAAGTAACCCTATGCATTTCCAGTAACTGATTTCTTGTGGTCACATATTCGTGTCCTTTAAATGATTAAAATCAGCCTTATTCATCATCAATTAATTCTTCATTGAAAATTTAACAAATTAAGCTGATTAGTAATCTTAATGCACTTGCCAAAGAATGCAATACATCCCATTGATTGTATGGTATCTATATACTAACAATTTCTTATTTCTCTAAGGTTAAACGCTTTGGGCGATCGCTGACTTGGGGCAGTTTGGCATGAATACATCTTTTAAATAATGCAATTACTGGCAACAAAGAAACGAGTGATTCAGGAGAAAGTTTTAAAAGTTATAAAGTAGATATTTATGTTATATATGTAATTTAAATAAGTTACATATATTGAAACATTATGCAAACGACATTAGTTCAATTTTGCAAATTAAATCAATTTTAAGTAACTAAAATAAATATTTTTTTTAATTTGCCAAAAAGTGGTATATACCACAGACCTATCAATTTGTTCACTACATCAGTTTTAACTTGTCAAAAAGCTTCCATATATACGGCAGTCTATAAATTATTGTATTTGGGTTTTAATTATTTAAAGATCATTTTAGATCATGAAACTAATTAAATTAATGGTAAAACATAAATGATTTAAATGAGAGGCATGTATGATGCTGTTCATTAATTCTCTACGTAAACATTATATTATTGATGTGAAAAATCGAATTAAGACACATCTTTAGCTACATAATTTCGAAAAAGAGGCAAGCGCCGATGAATTACATCTTTATCTTTAAATTAAAGCTTATGTATATGACCTATTGTTTTTGGTTTAACTAAGGGTCTTTGATATACATGTGGCCTGTAAAGACGTGAAGTACATAAACAATACAATATGTAATTATTTCATAGGAAGGGAACGGCATATGGATACTTTGAAAATCAGAAGTAACAAAATCAAAATTGAATAACGAAATATGGATCGAAGAAGCCATGAAAATGAAACGAGTATAGGCGTCTGTAACTCATCAGTTCCCTACTAGCGAATTTTCAATGTACCCCACCCACCCTCAGTTAGCACCTTATCCTATTGATTCAAGTTACTATTCTTGATTTGACTATAAAGTTTAAATGATAATGCAGAAATTCGATCATTTTTTTTTTATCCTACGTGGTTGCTGATATTCATCTTCCAACGCATGTTATGAATTCTCGCTTGTCGTGGGATTTAATCGGATACTATATATCAGTAATTAAACTCATTTGATGTCAGCTGCAGTTTACTATTTATTGAGATGGAATCAAATCACAATTAATTTTGCTATATAGTTTCAGCATTTATTGATCAGTACTAATCTTTCTATTCCGTGACAATCAATACAAATCATATGTTAATCTAAAATACCTTCAAACATGACTTCACGATGAAGATCTTGTCATAGATTTACCGGTATTCTTTGAGAACTTAAACAAAGCAATATGCAATAAAACTCTGATTGCACTTTCGGATCATCACAAAGGCCTTACTTATTACACTCTGTGCGCTGAAATGAACACAGACAACCACACTATAACCTCATATTCTAAAGAGTAAACTTTAAATCTATATCAATAATGCTAAAAATCTAACTCTTGTGTCACAACCAAAAATAAACTGGAACTACATTCGTGAGTATTGAACCGAAACTATTGTGACCTGATTCCAGATGCCAGGGGCAATGCAGCAGGAATTATAAAAGATTCACGTCACTAATTCAAGTCCCGTATTAAACCTATGAAAACAATAACATGAAATTACTCTATGCTCATATCAACCCTATATCTCTTAGCATAAACACAACCATGCAGCACTTTATTGATCTTGTTATGAAATGTGTTTCCCATGAGTATTACTAAAGGCAAATGTTCTACGTTCACTGAATCTTCACTAGCCAAAGGCTGACATCTACCTTGCTGCACATCAACCATTGGCATACGTGGCTAGATGAAGTAATCATGGTACTAATTCATCTCACATAATAAACCCGTGAATCATGAAAATAACTTCACATTTCTGAATGCTCATGATCAAACACATATTTAATGAATATGGACGTATCCTTAATCATACGTTGTGTAGGGAAAAATAATATGAACCGGAGGATTTATGGATTTACTTGTGTCTGAAACGTGTTTTCAATTCCTCACCAAAAGCTAATTTTAAAAAAAAGTTTTTCAAAATCAAGTCTTCAAAATAAAATTCTATTAATAAAATATCATTTCTGGTTTTTCAGTCAAAACTATGATAAATTCTTAAACTATACTTTTTGCTAAAGTTTTACTTTCATTATCAGCAAATCCTGGCCAGATATATCTCTATGTGCTACATAACGTCACTGGAGGAATAACGCATATTGTAAATCACATTTGTTCTATCGTTTTCGAAGGTGAAATTTCTGTGAAGTGTTGTTTAATTGCGTTATTCGTATTTAGAATGAAAGATTTTTTTACTACAAAAATATATATTTCATTATCAACCAATCCTGTTCAGCAAAAACTATTGTAATAAAATTAAGGAGATGCACATTTAGTTTAAGCAATTTGTAGGTTTGTGTCATTACATGTTTGATTATTGTAATTCGGTGCAATGGGAAATATTCCTTAGCACAAAATAATTAGTCAATTATTAGGAGCAAACGTCAATGAGAGAAAGTGTTAGTGAGTTTCTAAGATGCCATGGTCAATGGGTAGCGAACTCAGACCCAATCCGCATGACTGTCCTTGTCGTGTTGTAGCACTTTGTAAAACCTAGTGGTGTACATCGGTAAATTACACAATGGGATAAATGAGAAAGGACTCGGTAGATACCTTTTATGTCGCCATAGTGGCAAATGTGATGGTGTTTACTGGTGTGATGAGCATTGAAAAGGTAGATCGACTGGCCTCACGTGGGCATTTAAAATAGTTCCCCGTGTTAGGGATAGTTGTACAGTTTCTACGATGTGAATTACTAGCGGAACGGAAAGTTAATGCAGAAAAACTGTGCGGATGTACGGTTGATGGTTAATTGGAAAGGTGTAAATAATTTGGTCTTGCATTGATTATTGTAAAATTTATGTATAGAATGGACACGTTGGGCTTTCCAACTCACAACTGAAGTTGTATAGAAATCTTTGAAAATATGGGGTAAACTTATGACTTCTAGCGAGAATCGAGCCAGGATTTTGACACCACTCGGTCAAGCAAAAGACCCCTGGCTTGTAACACTATATATATAATCTATTTATCTTCGTCCATTTCCAGACTGGTTCCAATTTTCCCACCCTATTAGAACCGTGAGTTCTTTATGCCCCCTTGATTTACCTGACAGACCTAGAAACAGGAAGTAGTTCAATCCATAAGTAAATAATGCGCATAGTTCTGCTTGTAAAAGTGAGTATTAATTAAGCAGCAAGTTCATCAACACCAATATAGCAATGGTGCATTTCAAGAAACATATACGTATTTTAGCTTTATTGAAGAAAATAATAAAATATTAAAATAAAGCAATACAATCAAGAGTCACCTTTCTTTAATATCAACATTTATCTCTCTTCAATTTAATATCACTAGACTTGTCATATAATGTAATCAATGCGTAAAAGGTCAACATGACCATCTATCTGTACTCATATTACTACAGTAAAGACGATTTAAATGACACGAATTATCTCAAATTTACCCAGAACACATATAATTTAAAAGTAAGGTAGGCAGAAGTCAATTAAAATACAGAATATGAAAAATTGAATGAAATTGTTGGGGCACAGCTTCCCAGCGGGTCATCGTCATTAAGCATGATGGAAGACATCTAATTGATCATATCTGAAGCATAATGTTGCAAAAGATAACAATGAAATATCATATTGCTGACCACAATTACTCTATAAATGGTAAATTGTGTAACTATGTGATTGCATAGATGTAAACCAAAACACTCCACTTAGCATACTCCGGTCCGAACACTTAGCATACTCCGGTCCGAACACTTAGCATACTCCGGTCTGAACACTTAGCATACTCCGGTCCGAACACTTAGCATACTCCGGTCTGAACACTTAGCATACTCCGGTCTGAACACTTAGCATACTCCGGTCTAAACACTCTTCACAACCCACTTTGGCAACACTTGCCATAACTGAATTTGTGTTTAATATTCCACTAAAAATCAGTCTGAGTTTTACAATAGGTATTAATAATTATGCTTGTGTTTAATATTCCACTGAAAATCAGTCTGAGTTTTACAATAGGTATTAATAATTATGCTTGTTATCCACAAAAATAACCATAGGTTTGATCTTATAAAAATTTATTTGTGTGTGTGTGTGTGTGTGTGTATATATATACATATATATATATATATATATACATATATATATATATATATATATATATATATATATATATATATATATATGGAATCACTCTATTGTTGTTGCTATCTATTGGAATCAATGTACTAATTCATTTCTCATGGTAAACCTATATAATCCCCAAGATATTAAAAAAATCAATAATTTTTAATTTTGAGTGATAATGATCAAACCTATATTTTCTGTACAGATGCATCCTGGATGACATATTCTATGAAGAGAAAACCATAAGAAGCGCAACATTTACTGGATATATGCGTGTTTGAAACGGGTGCCTTCTTCAATTCCTCACCAAACAGTTAGGAATACAATTTTAGTAATGAGTGTTCCAGACTGAAATTTCATCAAATAAACAATGTATCTATTTTTTCTGTTACAACTAGGATATGCTCTCAAAAAGATTCTTTTTGCAAAAATATATATTTTATTATCAACCAATCATGGTTAATCCTATAAAATGTATACTCTTATTTCATCTTCACAAATTTCCAGGCTGGTTTCCATTTTATCATAAAATTACTAAATTAGAATATAACCAATGTTGATTGGCGGTTCTAATTCAAGCCCTTTAGTAAACGCATACAAAGACCATTTTTGTTAAAGTTCAGTAACTTTGAATTTCAAAATGATCATGGCCAAAAAATATATATCTCAGTACAGACACATCCTTCGTGCACATTTGTGCGTGGAGAAGGCATAACGAGCATATTTGTTTTATTCATGTGAATTGAAACAGGTGTTTCTCATCCCGCATATAAAAATATAGGTGCTGCTTTCATTATTACATTCTCCTAAGTCAAGTCAGTCAAAATAATTAAATTGCATCAATAGAATAAAATGTGTCCATTTTAGAGCGAAACCAAGTAAATATAATAACATGAGAAGGAAAATTATAAGTTGTGATGGTGAACAAATCTTGATCAGCAAGACTAACTACGAGATATCTAAGCCAATAATAAACTCTGAAGCCACGCGATGGTTACGTTTAATGACACCATTTTGAAATATTTGACTGTTTTAATAAATGAATTTGTGGATATATGTACTGGGTGTCTTAAAGATGTTCGCTTTTATTTTCTCTCATCATACTTTGGAAAAATCTGCAGTTTTGAGTGTGAATCAAGTGACAAATTTATGTGGAAATGACAAACCACCAAGCAAGCGAAAAAGCAAAGAATTGAAAGAGAAATTTCTACACACTAATGGACAAGGTGGAGGGGATAAATGGGCATTTATTGAATCTAAATTTTGAAATGTTCTCACGACTCTCTCCTTGACTCAACGCGTAGTTTTTTTTTTTCAAATCCATGCTTTGATTTTCTCTGAGGATTTACAGAATACTTGTAAAGCTGTATCTTCATCACCAGTTTCTATCATTGCAATTCGACCCGTAACCAATACAAGCAATGTCAACTGACCAATACAATTTCCGTTCCATAAAGGAAACACAGGTGTACACATGGTCAGTAGATTATCAGTAATCAATGTTTCAGATAACTCACTCAAAGTTTGTCTCCTTGCACTCTGTGTTCGGCTTGAGCTACCGAGATTTTAAAGCGTATACAAATTTTGTTAATTAAATAAATGTATGCTCTCCACCATGGACCAAATCAGCTCAGAACTGAATAAGTTGGCGCAAATGGTGTTGGTCTACAGGGGTTTATAGGGGGTGGGCTAGATGGATAAAACGTGAAATCAGTGGATTATAGCTGTTCTTTATTGTAAATAGATGTGAGCAGCATGCATTTACCAAGACAACGTAGAGCTTGAAAAAGTCCATCTGTGGACATTAATACAGAGAGAAAAATCAAAATCAGAAGTGAAGGTTATCGAACGCAGTTGTTTTTCTTTGGCATTGGTGATGCAGATAGTAAGAACAATACTGCTATGGAAAGAGTTGAATATAGTCTGAAGCCTGGCGAAGTAAAGAAGATTGATAAATAACAAGCTTATATGATCGATGTTGTTGTTGTTGTTGTTGTTGGGCTTAACGCCATTTTCAGCACACGATAGGTTATTCGTGGCGGTCAATATTAATGGTGGAAGAAGAAACCGGGAAATCACCGGAAAGAACCACCGACCCACGAGAAGCTACTGGCAAGCTTTCTCACATATGAACATTCGCCGAATCCTAGACTCGAACTCACGCAGACAGAGGTGAGATGGCAGTGATCCGTAACGGACAGCGCTTTAGACCACTCGGCCACTCGGGGTCCCTTATATGATCGATATGGTTGTGGTTGTGGTGCTTAACGCCATTTTTCAGCACACGATAGGCTGTACATGGCGGCCAGTATTAATGGTGGAGGAAGAAACCGGGAAATCACCGGAAAGAACCACCGACCCACGAGAAGCTACTGGCAAGCTTTCTCACATATCAACATTCGCCGAATCCTAGACTCGAACTCACGCAGACAGAGGTGAGATGGCAGTGATCCGTAACGGACAGCGCTTTAGACCACTCGGCCACTCGGGGTCCCTTTTATGATCGATATGAAACCTGAGACAATGATAGAGTTAATATTGGATGCGCTAAGATCTTCGAAATGCTTTCATATATATTTATTTCCTATCCACCAGAAAATAATATACATTAATATTTTGTCGTTCATTCCTTGATAATGACGTTACCCTGTTTCGCCATATTTAAAAATTCTGCCAATGAATTTTTGGGTGACAGAAATTATACACTTTGCGAGCCATTCTTATAACAACGCCGTGAACCATTCTTTTTGTCTGTGTCACTAACACTGTTAAACTTGTTCATTAAGTAAATATAAGAGTTCGTCAGACCAAACCTTTAAAGCAATGCCTAGATTGAGTCATACAAATGACCAGTTCTGAAACACAGGGGATAGCTAACGCATATAAGAACAAATTAATTGCTATAAAATGTTCGAAACATCTGAATATGATACTATTATCAGTAATTTCGTATGGATTGTTTAACTGATTTCGCAGCAAGCAGACCGATGATAGTGACTTAGAGTTTTGCGAGTTATAATGATTTTAGGTATGGACTGTGAGTGAAGGGTGCGAATGTGATCAATCTAAGAAGATGTCAACCCAGTTATCTTTTTACGTTTGTTTGAAAGATGGTTAAGGTTATAAGAGAAAATGATGTCCACCATTTTTCAGTGATTTTCTTTCAAGAGATCTATGTTAAAATCATCCATTATTATAAATTCCATAAAACGTTTAGAGAGAGAGAGAGAGAGAGAGAGAGAGAGAGAGAGAGAGAGAGAGAGAGAGAGAGAGAGAGAGAGAGAGAGAGAGAGAGAGAGAGAGAGAGAGAGAGAGAGAGAGAGAGAGAGAGAGAGAGAGAGTGGCGCGTTAAATTTCTGTATCATAAATGTCATTCTTAGAGGATGGCCAGTTCGATGAATGGTGTAGTACAAAGTACAAAGTGAAGTACAAAAGTATGTGTTTTTAGTTAGGGAGGTAATCCTCTATTCACAGAGATATTATAGCTAATCTACACTTGCACTTCAAATGAATGGAAATATGAACAACAGTTACAACCAATTTTTCAATAAGTGCATGTATGTTTGTGTGTGTTTAGCTATATCGCACCGAACAGTCGCATGCAATTATGTATAAAACTATTGATCAACTGGATTTATTGGAAATTTGTACTGTGAATATGATCGATTAGGTAAGGTATTTGCTTTACAACATTTCAATGCTATAGCTTTCCTTAACAAATACCTGAATAATGATGTTTCCTCTGAACTAAACAGATGCCCGAATACTGATCATTGCCCTGATTTAAACTGTCACGAATGCAGTCCAGGTCATCATGAAATTATAAACTGGGATATAATTACCGCGTTTGATATATAAACATCGCCACAAGCAATGCTAATTGATTATGCAAGTCGCCAGCCACCCCCATAATAGAACAGCCGCCATTTAAAGGGCTTGTATTCCTCACACCCAGGCGTTAAACATTGGTCCAGAGATCAAAAGGAAGCCCAAAGGGTGAACGGGGCTTGTTCTCATCTGCCACGTAGACAGACAAGCGAGAAGACATTGTCACTAAGTTGATTGGGATGGTCCACAGTGACATCCAATCGTAATTAAGATAGAGGGTGGGATTAAATCTTAGATCGAAATTATAGCTGAAAACTTTCAGTAAATTTGTCAGTATACCTGAGTCGATTATAAGAAGTACAACTTGTCGTTTTATAAGAATTGGGTAAACTCCGAGAAAAGCCACTCGTAATTTGACGGGAATCTTAAGACCAGAATTGAAAGAGAAGGAAAAGCTTCGACAATTAAACTTTTCGGAGGACAGAACATCCGGTACAAGTTACGTAGTCCAGAGCCGCTAAGAGGGAGACGGAAATGAGACTGATAGTGAGGTCAAAGTCGACTACGTGTAGTTGACATAGGAAAGAGGGATAGAAAGGGAGGAGGAGGAAAGTGGTCTAGAGGAGGAAATAGAGGAGGAGGTGAAGGAACTTGGAGGGAGTCAGTGAGGACGAGAGGGAATTAGGAGATAGAGAGGAATAGTAGAAAATAAGGACAAGTGGAAATCTCTCACACTACGAATAAAATGATGCGATAGACTAGTACAGGGTCTAGCGGAAGAAGTCGATTTGGAAAATTACAATTATTGACCATTGAATTGTTATTAAGTTGTTATTATTGATCTTTACTCTTTTTGAATCTTTAATCATTTAACCGTCGGAATTTCTGACTAGGGGCTCGGTGCTGTACAACTAATTTTCATTAAGTCAACTTATAAACCAAGATCTAGCCTGGGGTGGGTGGACTTCTAAAATAATTGAAATAAAAATACCCCCAATGCCCTACGACCAAAACCTCACAGTGGGGGAGACCTTTTAAAGTGGCGGCTTTGTCTGGGATATGAATTAGACATAGAGTATTATTTATTAGGAAGTATTAGTGAATAGTTGTGAGATATTTTCCGATCTGTGTACTTTTAACATTTATGATTTAAAATTGTGTATGTTATATTTTGATATTTGCATGTGTGGTAGATTTCCTTTACTTGCAGTATTTGTGATGCAAATATGGAGCAAAATATCTTACCGAGTGAAGAAAGACGTTGTCAGCAGGTGAAGATTGGGTTAGAAACTTGTAACATCTGTCATTTATTTAGTAAGTCTAGACAAGGTATCACTTACTGTTAGTATCATCATAAAATGGCTACGGAAAGACAGGTGAGTAAAGAGCATCGCACCGTGGGCAAGAAAGATCTAGGTTACGAAGGAGATTGCCTGGCAGCATTCATCGAAGAGAGGCTCAAAGAATGGATGGCCAAAGAAGCCGCAGAGAGGGAGCTGGAGCTGGCCAAGATATCTGCAGATACAGATCCAGAAAGAGCTGGAGCTGGTCAAGATAACAGCGACCGAAAAAGAAAGAAAGCTATCTCAAAATGGAGAACATGGTGGAAGGTAAGACCGCCAAAGGGACGACTCCCGCACGAGTTCTGGAGGGAATGTCAAACCGATTATCGTTCACCAAATGATACAGATAACTGTGCCGCAATTTAACGACAACGACAAAGAAGAGTCTATTGCATTGTGCAATTCAAGAAACTTGCGTGCGTTCACAAAACTCACGAGCAACATTGGGTGATTAAAGTCTCAGCTCACACAGTTTACCATAACTTAGCCACAGAAAATGAAGACGACTAAAACACCCTCAAGAAAGCCTTTCTTTGTCATTATCGGCTTACTGACGAAACGTACCGTAAGAGTTGTCGGGACTCGACAAAATTGTCAACGGAAAGCCACTCTGAATTGCACACCCGTGTTGGACTGTTATTCGAGAAGTGGATGAGGATAGAAGAAGTTGACTGATTGTAACGCGGGTTACACGAGGTTATACTCAAGGAGCATGTCCTGGGTAATTATCATCGCGATTTGACAATATTCCTAGCGGAAAGAGAGCACAGGACTCTCGAAGAGATCTCTAGCATGGTGGGTAGATACAAGCAGGTAAACTCGAAGAGTGGAGGTTCCGGGGGTACTGACCGACCCCGACCCCCTTATTCGCGCTGGGTGGTTGAGACATTGTTG
This sequence comes from Potamilus streckersoni, assembly GCA_016746295.1. Lineage (NCBI taxonomy): Eukaryota > Metazoa > Mollusca > Bivalvia > Unionida > Unionidae > Potamilus > Potamilus streckersoni. The sequence goes on from JAEAOA010001694.1 coordinate 2,699,162, forward strand.
GCTGTCCGTCAAAGCGACGGGAAGGACGGAGGAGTATCTACAGGTAAGGATGCCACACATAATCCTGGACAGGCATCAACCAATGGTCTTTCAGGACGGCGAATACTTTCGACGTGCTACAATTGCAAGCGCTTGGAGTATTTTGCAAGTGACTTTCCCAAGGACAGGCATACCCAGATTAATGACGTTGCTCGAAAGAAGTGCGAGACGGATGCGAGCTGTAAACCAGCAAACCTAGCGGATGCAACTCTCAACGGAGAAGGTACCACTTTCTTGTACGACACGGTGTGTAGCATTCCCGCCTTATCGAAAAGAAATAGGTGAAGCTTGACGAGTACACAGAGGAGGTAATTCTGGATCATTACGCGAACAGCGCGCGTGACTAGTTGCCAGTGGCTTCATTGACATCGATTCTCTTTACATGAAGTGGAAAGTGAAGCTTCGTGCTGAATAGGCTAGTAGATGACGTCACAATAGAATGTCATTATGTGTTTCAACAACCGAACCCATAAACATGCATACCGAAGCCGGTAAGTGCTGTTGAAACCAGGTCCAAGAGTCAACAAATGAGAGTTACATCAACACCGATCAGTAACGTTCTTCTTGCCCAGTTGAGGACGCTTCACCAGGAAGACGCATATCTGGTGCAGTTACATAATCAGAAGTAACGTGCAAACAAACTCCGAATGGCGTGGTGAAATTCGTGTACAAGAAGGTGATCTTGTATCGAATCACCAGGAATGGAAACGAACTCTTCAAGCAAGTCGTCGTGCCAAAGAAGAAGCGAGGTGAAGTGCTAAAACTCACGCATGAATGTCTTATGGGAGAACACAAAGAAATTGCCAAGATGCGTGATCGTCTTATCAAGGAATTCTACTGGCTAGGGGCCAGGGAGATATTAAGATGTTCTGTCTCTCCTGTGACAAATGTCAGAAAATGGCACCAAAATCGGATCATCGAACCGTCCTCTTGGGGAGTATACCCATTATCGATGAGCAATTTATACACGTTGCGATTAATCTGATCGGACAGATAAAACCCGCGTCGTTGCAATATAATCGGTATATTTTAACGGTCGTATATCACGCTACAAGCTATCACGAAGCTATCGCGTTGCATAATATTGATTCGGAAACCGTCGCTGTGACGCTGCTTAAAATTTTGTCAAGAGTCGGAGTGCCCGACGAAATCCTGACCGATCAAGGGACACAATTCATGAGTTACGTGATGGGTGAGATGAACTGGCTGATGTTAATTAAGCACCTCACGACTACACAGTGTCACTCTCAATATAATAGACTGGTCAAGCAGTTTCACGGGAATCTAAAAAACACGCTTAAGAAGCTGAGTGAAGGCCGTCCCAAAAACTGGGATCGGTATATTCCTGCCATATTGTTCGTATATCGGGAAGTATCACAAGTGATTTTAGGGTTTTCACTCTTTGAACTCCTGTATTGGAGGACGGTACGTGGTCCCGTCGCCTTACTGAGACATCTGTGAACGGACCTACAGGCTGTCGAAGAGATACGTACGACCTACCAGTACGTCCCGTATTTGTGAAATGAACTGGAAGAAGTTTGTACTCTCGCACAAGAAACCTCAAGCGAGCGAAATCGCGTCAGGCAAAGTACTACAATAAGGGTGCGAAACCACGTCAATATGAAGTAGGAGACAATGTGCTTTTCCTATTACCCCAAGAACACAACAAACTGCACGTTTCTTGGAGGGAACTGTATGTCGTAATCGGGAATGTTGGGGAAATACCAAGAAAGAGAGACCACCACGCGATTTTGTCGTCACAATCGTCACCAAAGACACCGAGGGCGATACAGAAGGTGCTAACACGGTTTCGAGCCGTCCAATAACGAGGGTTAATAAATCCTTGGACGAGAAGTGTGACCATATGTTGACTTCGGAACAGCGGGAAGGGATAGAGATGTTGCTGATAAGGTAATCCGATGTGCTTACGGAAATATCCGGGAGAACGTCAGTTGTCGAGTTCGGGTTAAAGCTGGCGGAAAACCGGCCAGTTTAGCGGAATGCATACCCTTTGTTCCACGAGAAACAGTAGGTGGTAAGAGAAGAGATCGAGCTCTCCTATAGTCTTAGTGCAAAAGAACGATGGTACCCAATGCTTTTGTGTCGATAACCGGAAGCTGAATCAGGTTACATAATTTGTAATCGAAATGCTATCTGATCTCGAACATAACTTCGCTTCTGTCTCGAATGATGCGTAAGTTGTTTGAGCCCTTGCAAATGTCACCTTGGATTCCGGACGTTAGACTGTTTGGGACACACCCTGAATCAAAGCGCGCTGTCCACAGAGAGGTTGATGGTGGAGCAGCTGAAAAAGACTAAACGATCTACCACGTAAACTAAGGTGAGTTCATTCCTGGAATTGGCCTGGTATTACCGAAGGTATGTGGACATTTTCAGTGTCATGGCGGAGCAGTTGTCTGACCTGACCAGGAAACGGGCCCCGAGTAAAGTTATTTGGATGGATGCGTGTGAGCAAAGCTTTCCTGACACTGAAGGATAGGATGACATACCACGCTGTTGTACGTTTACCGGATCAGTCCAAAGACTTCGTGCTACGCACTGACGGGAATGACACCGACACTCTACTACTTCAAGAGCACAAGGGTAATTATGGGGGAATAAAATCGCGATTATATTCTCAAGAGATGTCACACTTACAGTCCAGGTTATCACGAAATATATAATTTGCGATATTAATACCGCGTTTGATGTGTAAACATCGCCGCAAACAGTGTTGATTGAATATGCAAGTAGCCAACCACCCTGATTATAAAACATCCGCCAGTCAGAGGGCTTGTAGTCCTCACACCCAGGCGTTAAACATTGGTCCAGGGATCAAAGGGAAGCCCGCAGGGACAATGGGGCGTGTTCTCATCCGCCAATGTGACAGGCAAGCAGAAAGACATTGTCGGCTAAGTTGACTTGGACAGTTCACAGTGTCATTCAATCGGAATTAAGATAGCAGGTGGCATTAAATCTTAGATTGAAATTACAGCTGAAAACTTTCAGTAAATTTGTGAGTATACTTGAGCAGATTATGAGAAATATAACTTGCCGTTTTATAAGAATTAAATATACTCTGTGCAAAGCTGCTTGTAATTTGGCGGTTTTCTTAAGACCAGAATTATAAGAGAAGGAAAAGCTTCGACGAGGAAGCTTTATTGGAGGAAAGAACATCCGGTGCAAGTTTCGTAGTCCCGAACCTCTAAGAGGAAGACGGAAGTGAGACTGATAGTGTGGTCGGAGTCGAGAACGTTTAGTTGACATAGGAAGGAGGGATAGAAGGGGAGTAGAAGGAGAAAAGTGGTCTAAAAAGGAAATAGAGGAGAAGGTGAAGGAACTTGGAAGGAGTCAGAGAGGACAAGAGGGAATTATGAGATAGAGAGGAATGCATATGTGAGTAGAACACAAGGACAGGTGGAAATCTTTCACATTACGTATCAGTACAGGGTCTATCAGAAGAAGCGTATTTGGGAAATTCGAATTACTGACTATTTAATTGTTTTTAAATTGTTATTATTGAACTTCACCCATTTTGTCTTTAATCAATTAACCGTGGGCATTGCTGACTAGGGGCTCGGCGCTGTACATCTAACTTTCACTAAATCAATTTCCAAACCAAAATCGAGCTTGGGTGGGACTTCTAAAATAATTTCAATAAATATTGGAAACACCCCACCCCCAATTCCCTAATAACAAAACGTCAGTGGGGGCGACCTTTAACATAAACAAATATCCGAATACTGATATTTGTCCTGAACTAAACAAATACTCGAATACGACCTTTTTCCCTGAACTAAATAAATACACGAATATTGATATTTGCCCTGCTTTGCATCTTCCTAATACAGAAAGCAAAATCATGTCGTAGATAAATGGAATCAAAGATTACTCGAGCTATAGAATTTCATAGTACTGGTAAATATGCAGTTATGCTTCGATGTAATAGGCGAATGCACCTTCAGTTCTATCAATGAGAGGAGTGTGTTGGATTCTATCCTTTCTATCGCATCTAGGTTTTATGTGCATGTAACAGTTTCGTTTGCTTCCCTTCGGTGTAATTTTCTGATATTGCACTACCGCATTTCAATGTAATATCTTTGAAAATAAGAGGCGGTAGTGAAAGTCATCGATAGTGAAAGTGATAAATATTGATTAGGGATTATGATGAGAAACAACCCTCATTTGCATCATGTTTGTATGTTGTGTATGAAGTGATACGTGACATAAAATCACGTTTCGACAATATAAAGAACCACGATCATTAACTCATATTGCTGACTATTTTTTTTATCTAAAATAATTATTTTGTAACTTGCACTTTGATTGTTAACAAAGAACTCATTTGCATATTCTCATGAAACAAGCGATTAAGTGACTATGTGTGGTTTGATGAAGGTTGTAAAAAGCCAGGATTGTTTTTAAAGCCCAGAGTATCATGGGAGTAAACCCTTTGCAAAACTGAAATAAATACCCTACATCAAGATCAAATTTATCAATCTAAGAGGACTACGAATAATCATGCAATTAAAAAGAGTAGAAATTTAATCAATTTACCTAATTATAATCCGTAAAGACTTGTGGAGAGATATTAATAAATAATATAAATGGAAAGTAAGCCATCTTATTAATTATATTCAAATTAATTTTCAAAAGTGTTTTAAGCTATTATGGTTTTTGTGAATTAACAATTAACCATTCTCGATGTGATGAGACATTGTCGGTAGATAGTGAAAAAATTCATGTAGACATATATATTATTATTTCACCAGATAAAATATAAAAAAACTGTTAAATCATTGAAAATAAGTCAATAAATTGAGCTCGAAAATGTACGATCCAAAATAATGTGTTATCTTTGGTCATGTTATCATTAATTTTATCTCAAAGTTTGTAATGTTATTGTTTTATTTGGTCAATACCCTGAATTGTAGATTAAAGTTACTACAGTACCTATTAGCAAGAAATATACTATTGATCAATTTAAGAAATGTAGAGGTATTACACTTTTTGGTAAGATATACAATATTTGCTCACTTATATTGAATGGATGATTATGTAAATTGGCTAACAAGTATTAAAAAAATAACTGAAAACAAATATGAATTCAAGAAGAAAAAGTACCCTTTAGATTGCATATTTGTTTTCACTGCAGTTATATCCTGTGTGCTGAGTTCCGGTATAAATTGACGTTGCTCATTCTTGATTAAGCGTTTGATATTTGGCTATTTTGGCGTTAGATATTAAGCTATTGGAATTTGTTACGACATAAATTAACCAGTAACAATTTTACTTCAGTAATGGGAAAGGCTTTACATGCTAATTATAATTATGTAAATGATTCCCTAAGATACAATAATTCTTTTATTACAGGTTTCTGTCGCACGATTTGGCATGAAGCAAGGAAAACCAACATCATCAAACTTGGTTGTATTTTTTCAATACTATTATTATTAGTTTGCAACATGTAAATATAGATGTTTTCTCAATTGATAACTTTTCTAGTCTTTTATAACATGCAGACGATGCCGTAATTTTCGTAAAAGAAAGAAACAAACGAAAACACAAATAAAGTAAAACAAAAAAACACAAAAGGTCTTAGTCATTACAAACCATGCAGAATAATTGTGTATCATTACCTGTTCTTGGAATTTTACGTTAACACTGATCAAATAAAACTTTTTTGAAAGCCGCGAAAAAACCCAATTCATCAACATGTTATTAGAACAATTATATTCATAGTGGTTCTTAATTACGAACACAAAGGTGCCTCAGTGTTCAAGGGAATTTAACTCTTTTAAATAGAAAATGAAAACATCTATATGCAAATATTTTGAATACACTGCTCTATATGTCAGGAACACATTTTGATACTCTTGCAGGTGCACAATCTTCGAAGGTAATAATGTCAATGAACACAAATTTATGCAAGTTTAGAAATGTGCTTTCAGATGTAAAATATGAAATGTTTTGTTACACTAAGTTAACCATATCTTATCCATGAATCAGAATTAAACTAATGTACTGCTTTTGAATTATTGCTCTTAAATTTGTTTAAAGTATTTCTCTTGGGTTTAATGGTACACTTAAAATGCTTTTGCATATGAAGAATTAGGGATGACATCATTACAAACGAGGTATATCACTGATTTCTCAATATCGATCTCAGTCTAGAAGACGGATATTGGGTCGATATGTGTTTTCAGGTAGAAAAGATGTTTGCGACCTTATATTTCGCGATTGATTTCTTTTCTTTTCTCCTTTTTCTGTCTAAAGTATTATGTTTAGAAACAACTTCTCTGGTCTGAGTAAAAGTAATTAACTCAATGTTTAATGAGCAAACCATTTTTGTTCTAAACTCTGTGGGGCTATATATGGATAGTATTTTTTAAGAAAAAAAAACAGTTTTTGCTATACTTTCAGTGAGAATATGTTTATATCTTTGTCTAATCTGGCTGGCTAAGAAATACATTGATATTTTTAATGAGCTTTTTTCTTATAAATATGCATAAATATAAAATATATTTTGAATTACACACTTCCTGAGAGTCTAAATACATCTTATTTAACTTCCCCTAGCGGATAACTTCGTTTTGACGGTAGAGCTGTGATGCGTCGTCCGATTAACATCTGTGCATTTCATTATTTTTTTGGTTGATTATGGCAAGTAGTTATGCCAGTTACTTCTTTATTGAAGATGAGTGACATTTATGTTACATATTGGTGTAATAATGTATTCTTCATTGAATATATCTACTATTTTGTCTGTATCTTTTACAGTGGCGGATTTAGTCATTTTGAGGTCTAAGGCAAACACAAGCATGGGGCCCTCCACAACCCTTGTTCTCCCCTTTTCAGTAATTATTTATCTGAGAAAGATGTACTTGTAACTTGTCGCCAGTCTTCACGCAACGTATCAATGTTTAAATATATAATTAATTGGTGAAAAGTAAGACAACAATTCGTAATCGTAAGTTTATGAGCCGTTTTACGGGGCTCTTGGCAGTTTGGGGCCTAAGGAAATTGACAACCTTTTCATAAGTCCGCTTTTGATCTTTTATGTAAAATCGTGAGTCACGGAACCAAGACAAAGACTGTTAAAGTCTGATGAATGGACAGGGTTCAATGGGTCTGTACATATAAGTTTATGTGTAATCTTCATCTGCTATTATAAAAATGCCAGGTACATGCACATATTTGTAGTTATGTCCTATTTGACCAGTTTTATTTTATATTTACGATTTAGGTCTTGCTACATATACACTACATGTAGTGATCCAACGATTCAAAAGTAGAACCCTGATATTTGCAAATAGTTAAACATGCAATGTGCTCACCGTTTGCTTCATCCTAAAACAATTTTTTTGTCAGTGGCAAAACACCAATTTCTCATCAATTTGTCTACACCTTATATTACCAACAAGTTTTCAGTATCTTAAGTCAGTTTCTGATTCCTTACGGCAGCAGTCAGCACTCAATGACGTATAAAAGAAAAACAGTCAGCACTCAATGACGTATAAAAGAAAAACAGTCAGCACTCAATGACGTATAAAAGAAAAACAGTCAGCACTCAATGACGTATAAAAGAAAAACAGTCAGCACTTAATGACGTATAAAAGAAAAACAGTCAGCACTCAATGACGTATAAAAGAAAAACAGTCAGCACTCAATGACGTGTAAAAAAAAACAGTCAGCACTCAATGACGTATAAAAGAAAAACAGTCAGCACTCAATGACGTGTAAAAGAAAAACAGTCAGCGCTCAATGACGTATAAAAGAAAAACAGTCAGCACTCAATGACGTATAAAAGAAAAAACAGTCAGCACTCAATGACGTATAACACAGGACGCAGTCAGCACTCAATGACGTATAAAAGAAAAATAGTCAGCACTCAATGACGTATAAAAGAAAAACAGTCAGCACTCAATGACGTATAAAAGAAAAACAGTCAGCACTCAATGACGTATAAAAGAAAAACAGTCAGCGCTCAATGACGTATAAAAGAAAAACAGTCATCACTCAATGACGTATAAAAAAACACTCAGCACTCAATGACGTATAAAACAAGACGCAGTCAGCACTCAATGACGTATAAAAGAAAAACAGTCAGCACTCAATGACGTATAAAAGAAAAACAGTCAGCGCTCAATGACGTATAAAAGAAAAACAGTCAGCACTCAATGACGTATAAAAGAAAAACAGTCAGCACTCAATGACGTATAAAACAAGACGCAGTCAGCACTCAATGACGTATAAAAGAAAAACAGTCAGCACTCAATGACGTATAAAAGAAAAACAGTCAGCACTCAATGACGTATAAAAGAAAAACAGTCAGCACTCAATGACGTATAAAACAAGACGCAGTCAGCACTCAATGACGTATAAAAGAAAAACAGTCAGCACTCAATGACGTATAAAAGAAAAACAGTCAGCACTCAATGACGTGTAAAAGAAAAACAGTCAGGGCTCAATGACGTATAAAAGAAAAACAGTCAGCACTCAATGACGTATAAAAGAAAAACAGTCAGCACTCAATGACGTATAAAACAAGACGCAGTCAGCACTCAATGACGTATAAAAGAAAAACAGTCAGCACTCAATGACGTATAAAAGAAAAACAGTCAGCACTCAATGACGTATAAAAGAAAAACAGTCAGCACTCAATGACGTATAAAAGAAAAACAGTCAGCGCTCAATGACGTATAAAAGAAAAACCGTCAGCACTCAATGACGTATAAAAAAAACACTCAGCACTCAATGACGTATAAAACAAGACGCAGTCAGCACTCAATGACGTATAAAAGAAAAACAGTCAGCACTCAATGTCAGCACTCAATGACGTATAAAAGAAAAACAGTCAGCACTCAATGACGTATAAAAGAAAAACAGTCAGCACTCAATGACGTATAAAAGAAAAACAGTCAGCACTCAATGACGTATAAAAGAAAAACAGTCAGCATTCAATGACGTATAAAAGAAAAACAGTCAGCATTAATTGACGTGTAAAAGAAAAACAGTCAGCGCTCAATGACGTATAAAAGAAAAACAGTCAGCACTCAATGACGTATAAAAGAAAAACAGTCAGCACTCAATGACGTATAAAAGAAAAACAGTCAGCACTCAATGACGTATAAAAGAAAAACAGTCAGCACTCAATGACGTATAAAAAAACACTCAGCACTCAATGACGTATAAAACAAGACGCAGTCAGCACTCAATGACGTATAAAAGAAAAACAGTCAGCACTCAATGTCAGCACTCAATGACGTATAAAAGAAAAACAGTCAGCACTCAATGACGTATAAAAGAAAAACAGTCAGCACTCAATGACGTATAAAAGAAAAACAGTCAGCACTCAATGACGTATAAAAGAAAAACAGTCAGCACTCAATGACGTATAAAAGAAAAACAGTCAGCATTAATTGACGTGTAAAAGAAAAACAGTCAGCGCTCAATGACGTATAAAAGAAAAACAGTCAGCACTCAATGACGTATAAAAGAAAAACAGTCAGCACTCAATGACGTATAAAAGAAAAACAGTCAGCACTCAATGACGTATAAAAGAAAAACAGTCAGCACTCAATGACGTATAAAAGAAAAACAGTCATCACTCAATGACGTATAAAAAAACAGTCAGCACTCAATGACGTATAAAACAAGACGCAGTCAGCACTCAATAACGTATAAAAAAAAACAGTCAGCACTTAATAACGTATAAAAGAAAAACAGTCAGCACTCAATGTCAGCACTCAATGACGTATAAAAGAAAAACAGTCAGCACTCAATGACGTATAAAAGAAAAACAGTCAGCACTCAATGACGTATAAAAGAAAAACAGTCAGCACTCAATGACGTATAAAAGAAAAACAGTCAGCACTCAATGACGTATAAAAGAAAAACAGTCAGCACTCAATGACGTATAAAAGAAAACAGTCAGCACTCAATGACGTATAAAAGAAAAACAGTCATCACTCAATGACGTATAAAAAAAACAGTCAGCACTCAATGACGTATAAAACAAGACGCAGTCAGCACTCAATGACGTATAAAAAAAACAGTCAGCACTCAATGACGTATAAAAGAAAAACAGTCAGCACTCAATGACGTATAAAAGAAAAACAGTCAGCACTCAATGACGTATAAAAGAAAAACAGTCAGCACTCAATGACGTATAAAAGAAAAACAGTCAGCACTCAATGACGTATAAAAGAAAAACAGTCAGCACTCAATGACGTATAAAAGAAAAACAGTCAGCACTCAATGACGTATAAAAGAAAAACAGTCAGCACTCAATGACGTATAAAAGAAAAACAGTCAGCGCTCAATGACGTATAAAAGAAAAACAGTCATCACTCAATGACGTATAAAAAAACACTCAGCACTCAATGACGTATAAAACAAGACGCAGTCAGCACTCAATGACGTATAAAAGAAAAACAGTCAGCACTCAATGACGTATAAAAGAAAAACAGTCAGCGCTCAATGACGTATAAAAGAAAAACAGTCAGCACTCAATGACGTATAAAAGAAAAACAGTCAGCACTCAATGACGTATAAAAGAAAACAGTCAGCACTCAATGACGTATAAAAGAAAAACAGTCAGCACTCAATGACGTATAAAAGAAAAACAGTCAGCACTCAATGACGTATAAAAGAAAAACAGTCAGCACTCAATGACGTATAAAACAAGACGCAGTCAGCACTCAATGACGTATAAAAGAAAAACAGTCAGCACTCAATGACGTATAAAAGAAAAACAGTCAGCACTCAATGACGTGTAAAAGAAAAACAGTCAGGGCTCAATGACGTATAAAAGAAAAACAGTCAGCACTCAATGACGTATAAAAGAAAAACAGTCAGCACTCAATGACGTATAAAACAAGACGCAGTCAGCACTCAATGACGTATAAAAGAAAAACAGTCAGCACTCAATGACGTATAAAAGAAAAACAGTCAGCACTCAATGACGTATAAAAGAAAAACAGTCAGCACTCAATGACGTATAAAAGAAAAACAGTCAGCGCTCAATGACGTATAAAAGAAAAACAGTCATCACTCAATGACGTATAAAAAAACACTCAGCACTCAATGACGTATAAAACAAGACGCAGTCAGCACTCAATGACGTATAAAAGAAAAACAGTCAGCACTCAATGACGTATAAAAGAAAAACAGTCAGCGCTCAATGACGTATAAAAGAAAAACAGTCAGCACTCAATGACGTATAAAAGAAAAACAGTCAGCACTCAATGACGTATAAAACAAGACGCAGTCAGCACTCAATGACGTATAAAAGAAAAACAGTCAGCACTCAATGACGTATAAAAGAAAAACAGTCAGCACTCAATGACGTATAAAAGAAAAACAGTCAGCACTCAATGACGTATAAAAAAAGACGCAGTCAGCACTCAATGACGTATAAAAGAAAAACAGTCAGCACTCAATGACGTATAAAAGAAAAACAGTCAGCACTCAATGACGTGTAAAAGAAAAACAGTCAGGGCTCAATGACGTATAAAAGAAAAACAGTCAGCACTCAATGACGTATAAAAGAAAAACAGTCAGCACTCAATGACGTATAAAACAAGACGCAGTCAGCACTCAATGACGTATAAAAGAAAAACAGTCAGCACTCAATGACGTATAAAAGAAAAACAGTCAGCACTCAATGACGTATAAAAGAAAAACAGTCAGCACTCAATGACGTATAAAAGAAAAACAGTCAGCGCTCAATGACGTATAAAAGAAAAACAGTCAGCACTCAATGACGTATAAAAGAAAAACAGTCAGCACTCAATGACGTATAAAAGAAAAACAGTCAGCACTCAATGACGTATAAAAGAAAAACAGTCAGCACTCAATGTCAGCACTCAATGACGTATAAAAGAAAAACAGTCAGCACTCAATGACGTATAAAAGAAAAACAGTCAGCACTCAATGACGTATAAAAGAAAAACAGTCAGCACTCAATGACGTATAAAAGAAAAACAGTCAGCACTCAATGACGTATAAAAGAAAAACAGTCAGCACTCAATGACGTGTAAAAGAAAAACAGTCAGCGCTCAATGACGTATAAAAGAAAAACAGTCAGCACTCAATGACGTATAAAAGAAAAACAGTCAGCACTCAATGACGTATAAAAGAAAAACAGTCAGCACTCAATGACGTATAAAAGAAAAACAGTCAGCACTCAATGACGTATAAAAGAAAAACAGTCAGCACTCAATGACGTATAAAACAAGACGCAGTCAGCACTCAATGACGTATAAAAGAAAAACAGTCAGCACTCAATGTCAGCACTCAATGACGTATAAAAGAAAAACAGTCAGCACTCAATGACGTATAAAAGAAAAACAGTCAGCACTCAATGACGTATAAAAGAAAAACAGTCAGCACTCAATGACGTATAAAAGAAAAACAGTCAGCACTCAATGACGTATAAAAGAAAAACAGTCAGCATTCAATGACGTGTAAAAGAAAAACAGTCAGCGCTCAATGACGTATAAAAGAAAAACAGTCAGCACTCAATGACGTATAAAAGAAAAACAGTCAGCACTCAATGACGTATAAAAGAAAAACAGTCAGCACTCAATGACGTATAAAAGAAAAACAGTCAGCACTCAATGACGTATAAAAGAAAAACAGTCAGCGCTCAATGACGTATAAAAGAAAAACAGTCATCACTCAATGACGTATAAAAAAAACAGTCAGCACTCAATGACGTATAAAACAAGACGCAGTCAGCACTCAATGACGTATAAAAAAAACAGTCAGCACTCAATGACGTATAAAAGAAAAACAATCAGCACTCAATGTGACTCAATGACGTATAAAAGAAAAACAGTCAGCACTCAATGACGTATAAAAGAAAAACAGTCAGCACTCAATGACGTATAAAAGAAAAACAGTCAGCACTCAATGACGTATAAAAGAAAAACAGTCAGCACTCAATGACGTATAAAAGAAAAACAGTCAGCACTCAATGACGTATAAAAGAAAACAGTCAGCACTCAATGACGTATAAAAGAAAAACAGTCATCACTCAATGACGTATAAAAAAAACAGTCAGCACTCAATGACGTATAAAACAAGACGCAGTCAGCACTCAATGACGTATAAAAAAACAGTCAGCACTCAATGACGTATAAAAGAAAAACAGTCAGCACTCAATGACGTATAAAAGAAAAACAGTCAGCACTCAATGACGTATAAAAGAAAAACAGTCAGCACTCAATGACGTATAAAAGAAAAACAGTCAGCACTCAATGACGTATAAAAGAAAAACAGTCAGCACTCAATGACGTATAAAAGAAAAACAGTCAGCACTCAATGACGTATAAAAGAAAACAGTCAGCACTCAATGACGTATAAAAGAAAAACAGTCAGCGCTCAATGACGTATAAAAGAAAAACAGTCATCACTCAATGACGTATAAAAAAACACTCAGCACTCAATGACGTATAAAACAAGACGCAGTCAGCACTCAATGACGTATAAAAGAAAAACAGTCAGCACTCAATGACGTATAAAAGAAAAACAGTCAGCGCTCAATGACGTATAAAAGAAAAACAGTCAGCACTCAATGACGTATAAAAGAAAAACAGTCAGCACTCAATGACGTATAAAACAAGACGCAGTCAGCACTCAATGACGTATAAAAGAAAAACAGTCAGCACTCAATGACGTATAAAAGAAAAACAGTCAGCACTCAATGACGTATAAAAGAAAAACAGTCAGCACTCAATGACGTATAAAACAAGACGCAGTCAGCACTCAATGACGTATAAAAGAAAAACAGTCAGCACTCAATGACGTATAAAAGAAAAACAGTCAGCACTCAATGACGTGTAAAAGAAAAACAGTCAGCGCTCAATGACGTATAAAAGAAAAACAGTCAGCACTCAATGACGTATAAAAGAAAAACAGTCAGCACTCAATGACGTATAAAACAAGACGCAGTCAGCACTCAATGCCGTATAAAAGAAAAACAGTCAGCACTCAATGACGTATAAAAGAAAAACAGTCAGCACTCAATGACGTATAAAAGAAAAACAGTCAGCACTCAATGACGTATAAAAGAAAAACAGTCAGCGCTCAATGACGTATAAAAGAAAAACAGTCAGCACTCAATGACGTATAAAAAAAACACTCAGCACTCAATGACGTATAAAACAAGACGCAGTCAGCACTCAATGACGTATAAAAGAAAAACAGTCAGCACTCAATGTCAGCACTCAATGACGTATAAAAGAAAAACAGTCAGCACTCAATGACGTATAAAAGAAAAACAGTCAGCACTCAATGACGTATAAAAGAAAAACAGTCAGCACTCAATGACGTATAAAAGAAAAACAGTCATCACTCAATGACGTATAAAAGAAAAACAGTCAGCATTAATTGACGTGTAAAAGAAAAACAGTCAGCGCTCAATGACGTATAAAAGAAAAACAGTCAGCACTCAATGACGTATAAAAGAAAAACAGTCAGCACTCAATGACGTATAAAAGAAAAACAGTCAGCACTCAATGACGTATAAAAGAAAAACAGTCAGCACTCAATGACGTATAAAAGAAAAACAGTCAGCACTCAATGACGTATAAAAAAACACTCAGCACTCAATGACGTATAAAACAAGACGCAGTCAGCACTCAATGACGTATAAAAGAAAAACAGTCAGCACTCAATGTCAGCACTCAATGACGTATAAAAGAAAAACAGTCAGCACTCAATGACGTATAAAAGAAAAACAGTCAGCACTCAATGACGTATAAAAGAAAAACAGTCAGCACTCAATGACGTATAAAAGAAAAACAGTCAGCACTCAATGACGTATAAAAGAAAAACAGTCAGCATTAATTGACGTGTAAAAGAAAAACAGTCAGCGCTCAATGACGTATAAAAGAAAAACAGTCAGCACTCAATGACGTATAAAAGAAAAACAGTCAGCACTCAATGACGTATAAAAGAGAAACAGTCATCACTCAATGACGTATAAAAGAAAAACAGTCAGCACTCAATGACGTATAAAAGAAAAACAGTCAGCGCTCAATGACGTATAAAAGAAAAACAGTCATCACTCAATGACGTATAAAAAACAGTCAGCACTCAATGACGTATAAAACAAGACGCAGTCAGCACTCAATAACGTATAAAAAAAACAGTCAGCACTTAATGACGTATAAAAGAAAAACAGTCAGCACTCAATGTCAGCACTCAATGACGTATAAAAGAAAAACAGTCAGCACTCAATGACGTATAAAAGAAAAACAGTCAGCACTCAATGACGTATAAAAGAAAAACAGTCAGCACTCAATGACGTATAAAAGAAAAACAGTCAGCACTCAATGACGTATAAAAGAAAAACAGTCAGCACTCAGTGACGTATAAAAGAAAAACAGTCAGCATTAATTGACGTGTAAAAGAAAAACAGTCAGCGCTCAATGACGTATAAAAGAAAAACAGTCAGCACTCAATGACGTATAAAAGAAAAACAGTCAGCACTCAATGACGTATAAAAGAAAAACAGTCATCACTCAATGACGTATAAAAGAAAAACAGTCAGCACTCAATGACGTATAAAAGAAAAACAGTCAGCGCTCAATGACGTATAAAAGAAAAACAGTCATCACTCAATGACGTATAAAAAACAGTCAGCACTCAATGACGTATAAAACAAGACGCAGTCAGCACTCAATAACGTATAAAAAAAACAGTCAGCACTTAATGACGTATAAAAGAAAAACAGTCAGCACTCAATGTCAGCACTCAATGACGTATAAAAGAAAAACAGTCAGCACTCAATGACGTATAAAAGAAAAACAGTCAGCACTCAATGACGTATAAAAGAAAAACAGTCAGCACTCAATGACGTATAAAAGAAAAACAGTCAGCACTCAATGACGTATAAAAGAAAAACAGTCAGCACTCAATGACGTATAAAAGAAAAACAGTCAGCACTCAATGACGTATAAAAGGAAACAGTCAGCACTCAATGACGTATAAAAGAAAAACAGTCATCACTCAATGACGTATAAAAAAAACAGTCAGCACTCAATGACGTATAAAACAAGACGCAGTCAGCACTCAATGACGTATAAAAAAACAGTCAGCACTCAATGACGTATAAAAGAAAAACAGTCAGCACTCAATGACGTATAAAAGAAAAACAGTCAGCACTCAATGACGTATAAAAGAAAAACAGTCAGCACTCAATGACGTATAAAAGAAAAACAGTCAGCACTCAATGACGTATAAAAGAAAAACAGTCAGCACTCAATGACGTATAAAAGAAAACAGTCAGCACTCAATGACGTATAAAAGAAAAACAGTCAGCACTCAATGACGTATAAAAGAAAAACAGTAAGCACTCAATGACGTATAAAAGATAAACATTCAATTATTGGTTTTTCATAGAAGACGCAGAATATGTTACTTTAAAGAATAAAAATAAAGATAGTAGTTTGTAAAAAGAGTATTTGAAAGCCATTTTAAATACTATATGCAACAGTTGATAAGGAAAATGGTCAAATTAAATCTGATCTGCTCAAAAAGCTGGTATAGATTCAAGTATATGTGTGGTATAAAATTCATAAAGGAATTGTAACAACTTAAACACTCTGCAACATAATTTCACAAGGTCACGTGGTATGCGCGAACCTCAGACTTACAGACAGTGAGCTGGTGCCATCATTTAAAGAGACACAATAAACAAAAGATGTGTTCTCGGCTTCAAACATTACACGGAGACAAGCAGACAGATATACACCAAGAGTAAAGGAGATCACATTATTATCGAAAACATATTTTCCTTTATAACTTAATTTATAGAATGCATATTTTGTCAAGTGAATTACATATTTTCAAGCTTGCATAAGAAGCCAGGCTCATCTTCATTTCTAATAAAAAATGTCTTCCTTATATTACGTGTGTCTGGCTCTCGTTTGCTTTTCATTATCCATCGCTTAGTGGAATGAACATTACAACTTTTTTCTGTTTTGTTTCTTTCAAATTTTCCAAAGATTGTCCTTGCTAAAGCAAATTGCTAATTCCTTTATTAAGCCCACCCGTCCATGAAGAAACTGGAAACTACTCAAGCGTACGAGATTTTTGTTGTTGCATTTTTTAAAACCCCATTTTGCTATAGCTCAGGGAAAGAAACCGATAATACACATTTCCTACTGTTTTGGCACATCATCATCAAATAGATAACTAAATGTTTTGTGAATATTTGAACATTAGTCACATTTTTGTTCTCTTATTGCATCCAAGTCGATGTAAAGCTTTTGCGAATCATAGATTTAGATGAATTCGATAATCAAAAAAATGTGACCACGCTTTTCGAGTTAATGGTTGCTTTCTATAAAATGTAGGCATTCTTATGACATTTGGTATCAGGATTTTTAATATTGTTTCAATCAAATATTTAGCCAAGTTTCATCTTTACGGGATTGTAGATTCAATCTTTGAAAGAGATTTTCATCTTTGATCCCCGAATTTCTTGGAAACTAGTAACTTATAACTGCTGTAGGCTTTATGTTTTTCGTTTTAAATTCATCATATTAACTTTGAAGCGCTTTCTTAAAATGGATGAAAATAAATTCGATATCAGCATGCTGTTTTAAGTATTATATAATGACCGATGTTTAACGGGCTTACTGGTAAAGTACTCAGGCAACACCGTATTTTATTACTATAATAAGTTACTACGAAGAATCAATGATAGGATGTCCTACCTGTCAGTGCCATTATCCGCCAATTTTGTGTCAGTTTATATTGAGATATTACCCTGCTACGACGTAAAATAAATCAATGAATTATGAATATTTAGGCAATTACATTTTGAGCTTGAAGAAGCTCTTGGATAAACTGCTAGATTAAGCACGATTTTGACATGATTTGCCAAGTTACTGCCCGTAAGTAACTTAGCACACTGAGAAGATGCAAGTAGTTAACGCATTTGTCAGGGAAACGAAAATGAAACCCTCAAGATCTGGTTTGATGTGATAAGCTTTTGATCAGTATAGGTCATGTGGTAATACTTGACAAGTGTCTCCAAGAAATTTGTCTTTGTGAAAGCATAATGCAAAGACAAAACAAAAACTTCTAATTTAAAAAGCGGGAACTCTGTTGAATGAATTTGAATTATGCAAGATTAAGAGATAGTATAGTACAACAAATTTCGATTACACAGGGATATAATGAAACGAGCAAATACATTAAACAATATTAGATATACAAATAATTAACTCTTACATTTAAAATGCAAGCTACCATGATTCATTCACATTATACATTTCACTTAGCATTTGAGAAATTGCTTCCCATTCTTATTACTATTGTTCAAATTGAGTCGATTTATTGAATAATACAAAATAGGGTTACTCGAGTGAATGAAAAGGAGACTGGTTATCGAGATAACTTATTTACTACCGTTGATATGAAATTGTCATCTTCAGCATAAGTTCACGGTTTAGTTTCGTTTCCTGATTGAGTCGGAATCCGACAAAGTTTGGAGTCTGTTACTGCATGTAGAACGGATGCTAGCTATTGAGATAGCGAACCAGGAAGTCGCATCATGTAGCATACAACTTGTATACAGTCCTATGTTGCATTTCTATTAATGTCAAGATGTTATAAAGTAAAGAAGTTGATCTTATATCTTCATGTATAAACAGTTATTACAAGAAATGACTACAAATCAATAAAGCTTTAGAGTAAACTTGAACTATATTCGAATTAGTCAAAGACAAAAATAAATATAAGGACTATGAGTCAAAAGAGTTCATTCAGCCGACGATCTACATTCGAAGGAAAATCTACGTTGTAATCTTAACAATACCTTTTATATATTAGTAACAAATGAAGAAAAGTCCACACCACTGCGTGGAATGGAAAGTCCCAAGAAATATTTACCCCATCTTTGTAAATCAGCGTAGTCGTAATAAAGTCGGGCATTACCTTTTGGAAACGCAATATTCGAGAAACGCAATTTATCAAAAGTGGTTTAAACCTGTATGGATATTGGCGGGAAAAACAATAAATTAATGGGTCTACATTTTTGCAAGAACACTAAAAGATTCGCCGGTAAACTAAATTTGCGGCAGATGTATTTTATGATTACTTGTATAATTTACTCTAAGTCAGATTTGTTCCTTTTAAAACGTTCTAGACCTTTTCATAGGATTTTCTTTCTTCTGATTTATTATCATTTTCATTACTTTTCATTTGTAATTATCGTTCTTTCCATGCCGCATTCCTTTTATTTTATTGTACTAAAAGAGTTGATTTTGAATGTTTGATACTACAATTTGAATTAGCTATATTTTTCATTTTTTTATTCCACATTTCCTCTAATCTCGTTTCTTTAATGTCATAATGTAATTTAAAGCAAAACGGCATCATTAGTTGCTTCATGATAACCAATAAAATTCATATTTTTAAGATGACTGATCTGAAGAAGATACAAAATAATGTTGACATAAGCAATTAGATCAGTTTCTTTCAAGAAACTTTCGCATTTAAATCGACCTAGGCATTGATCGGCTACTATTGTAATTCGATCAACCTAAGTGTATACCGAAAACGCCTAAACTTTCTTGAGTCAGGATTTCATTCCAACAGGACAATAACCTGGCAAAAGTATATTCCGACTGAAGCAAATATATTTCCATCCATGGAGCATTGTCAATACGGGCAACAAGTGTCGATACCGGCTGCCAAATATGTGAGATATTTGTTACCAAACTTTGGCTCTTTTTTCGTAGGTAAGCCGACCAGAGAACACGCTATACAACATCGCGATTCCGGAAGGATTCGGCCTACAGCAGATCGGGCCATTACAATTTTTGGCTCATAGAATTACCCAAATCGGACAAATTAGATGCCCAGTGTATTAAATTATTGATTATTAATATATGAGGAAAATAAATAATACACAAATATCCTACTTGTGGATAAAATATTATGCATAATTCAGTACAGATCCAAAGCTTTGATCACCGCCTAAGTGACAAGGTCATACATTATTCATACATATGTAAATTATATACTATGATACATTTCGTGATAAATTAAATATTATTCATGTTCGTCTTTCAGTTATAAATATGAATCATTCATGCTAACAGATTTTTATGATAAATGTATTGGGCGGATTCAATAGAATCGTCTAGGGGGTGAAGGCAAGTAAGTGGCGGGACTGAGATTCAATCCCTTGTGGGGGCACAGGAGGCGATGCCACTCTTCTTACATTTTAAACGTTTCCAGTGTCTTAGGTGATGTTTGTTTGGTTATCCTTATATAGAAGATGATCGACTATGGTGTTAATGCTCTGATCGAGTAATTAATAGAATAAAACATGAAATTAATATACACTGTGTTGCGGTATCGGTAGGCTCAAACCTTTAAAGCAGTCCACCTACACGTTTCCTATTATAATTACTTTACGGTCAATACAACACACACACACAGATCAGATATATATATATATATATATATATATATATATATATATATATATATATATATATATATATATATATATATATAGGCACACCGACAAGAAATTGATACAAGAACGCATCAGACAAGCCATCTTCACTTACAACAGTTCTCCAACAAGACAATTCAGTCATAATGAAGAATGTAAAAAGGAATTGCCCTCTCGTGCGCGCGTGCATGTGTATGTGTGTGTGTGTGTGCGCGCGCGCGTGCTTTGCATTTTTAACGTAGCTTTAACAAGAGAGGAAAAACTAACAATGGCAGAGAGATAAACTTTCGAGGCTTGCCAAAATAAATCTGATTAAGGATTCGGAACAAAAGAAGATTGACAGCTAAAAATTGATAGTGATTCTTTCAGATAAACAACTTAATGCAGTGGAAAGTAAGTTCTGATGAAGGGGTTGAATTTTTGTGTATCACAGAGATCGATACCGTTCGTAGAGATTATTTCATGCACCGAAGCAGCGTATAATCAGACTACCTATCAATCGAGCAGATAGCCTGAGGGGTGAAGTTACAAGATTTTTAAAGAACAGTTAATCTCCCAAAAGTAATATAACTGTAGAGTAGAGAATAGCCATTGGGGACTTGGCGAATGTTACCCGCTGATGAAGAACACACTACATCATTACTCAACATGGTTGATTATGTGACGAAAATGGAGCTCTTCCTTAACGACGATAAACATATCTTAAATTAAAGAGACACCCTACGACAGCGATAAAAAAAAATAAACTGATTAACGTGTTGAAGCAATAGAAGAAAGACCGACCACATTATATCTGACACACTGTACCACCGTCTCTATCCCAATGCAGAAAAATTAAAAAGCTATATAAGTTACCTAACATTCACAAGAAGAATCCGTCCCATAGTATCAAGCTTGTGCAATGTACTATATGCTTTGGCCAAATATCTAACTTCTGTCATAGGGATTCTAGTCCGCAAAATGGAACACCATATCATCTACAGGATACACTTTGTCCAAAAGATAAGGGATTAAGATGCACCTCCTTGTAGAAAACAGGTCTCTTATGAAATATCAGCCCTTTGAACCAGTATTCCAGTGGGTAACGCCACGAGTGTGAAATTAAAGACAGGCAATACTCTTAAATCTAGATGCAACCTTTCTTTGGAAAATATATGTACGTTATTGAACCTGTGTCTGAAAAGTTCCTTTTTTATATGCAATGCACTGTTTTACCAACAAAAAAGGTGAGCGGCAATGTGATCCCCAGTCAAACCAATAGTTGCCAATTTATACATGGAGTTTTATTAGAATTTTTTTTTGGAATCGGCCATGAACTCACCGTCGATGTGGTTCAGATATGTGGATGATACCTTAAATGAACTACACAAATACGAGTACATGCTCAGATGTTTCCTGATCGTCTCAATTACATTGACCCACATATTCAGTTCATTTAAATACAAGAAGAAAATGACAGCCTACCATTCTTGGACACTCCTATACATGTAAATGATGATGGATCAACCAAAATTGATGTTTATAGAAACCCAACACGCACTGACCTCCAAAATTTCGAATCTTAAGATACTTATGCAGAGTATGATGATTTATTAATGGTCAGAGATTAGTTCAGTTATTGTAAAAGTTTTACATGCTATTTATAATTTTGTAAGATCTTGTGTAACATACAATAATAACAACTTATAAGATTTGTTTTCTTGCACACATTATTGACAAACGATAGTACTTGAATGTACCATGTCCAATCATATTTAATTTGGCGCCCGTAGGTTAACATGCAGGTGACTTTTGTAGACATTGGTGTCTTACTGGAAATACTATGGTAAAACGGTCCATATGTTTAACATATCAATTGTAGTATATGCTCAAAAAGTGTTCATATCGTCAAAAGTGTTAATGTGGTCAACCATTTTTATCGAGACAAATGAGAATTAAACACCCTACTAACCAAATACATACGACATAAACATTAGAGTAATTAATTTTGACTATTACCCAAATAAATCACATTAATGATTAGCACCCGCGTTAATGATTACCATTAAATTCATATATGTCTCTACGGCAATTTAACATGGGAAACAAAACGTCAAATGTGTATAGTTTCAAATGGTCGCAAGTATATGGGTTCTACAAGAATTTAACATGGAAATAATTACGTAGTCTCCAATTATCTAGTTATCTACCATTTGGCAGTCGAAAATCGTCCTCTGCCGAGATGAACTATTCTGTATCGGAGAAGGAATGTCCAGGAATCATATTTGAAATATCAATGTTCGAGCGGTATTTGCACGACAGAAAGTTCATTTTGGAGACAGACAATCAATCATCAACTACTTGCATATCTTGCTCAGATAAAACTCTCGAATGAGCGCCTGATTAGGTGGTCTTTGTTCCTTTAACAATATCGAATGCAGATAAGGTACGGAGACCATATAGAGGAATAATTTCCTATATCAGTAATAGGATTAAAATAGGGTTATGCTAGGTTTATATCAGATGGCCCATATTGGACAACAATCACCATGAAGGCAATATAAGTACATGCGTTTAAACATTAATAATAAAATAAGCTTCTCCAAATGGATTTTATAGCATATTATATAACGGATATTTCAAAGATAACGTGTCACGAATTTACAATTTGTCTTTTGTACTATGTATGCTTTCCACAAGAGTTATGGCTTTGTAATCTATCAGCAGTTTCTGTAGATTTTACATAATTGTAGCTTGTGTGCTTCTTAGGTCAATCCTGGACTGTAGAATAGTTCAATTGGAACAATCCAAAATGTACACTTAGGTACAAGGT
>JAEAOA010001694.1:3327500-3492500 GCA_016746295.1 Potamilus streckersoni
GCTAGTGGTTGGGATCACTCGTATGAAAATATATAGTAAAAGACAAAATAATAAATATAGTTTTGGACACATCACATTACAATAACGACGCATTCATATTATAATGACCTAGCCATTTCCGCTGACAGTGTAAATTAAGTGTAAAAGCTATTATTGTTATGGAAAGTATAGTTCCGTTAATATAGAATTTGATAAGGATATGAGCATAAACATGACAACTCTTTGTGTGACTGGATGTTGTTTATTTTAAAGGTCACTTTTAAATCTACAAGCTCATGGCTAGTGAAAGATGATTTAAAATGTATAATGTTTCAGACACGTGCTGTGCGGATGTACTCAAGCAGGCGGCACTGCCTATTATGAACAACTCCCTCTGCAATAGACAAGACTTTTTGTATAACCAAGTCACAGAAAATATGTTATGTGCTGGATATCTGGAGGGAGGGCATGATGCTTGTGAGGTAAATTGATAAACAAAATCTCCTATATATATTATGAGTAGAAGAGGGAAATGAAGCCTTGAGTGCGGACAATAGTTGTTCAATATTCCAACTGCGCGCACATATATTCCTCTCATGGGAATGTTTCTTTTTTATATACATATGGGGATAAAAAAATTTATAACCCTCATATTTATTATTATTATTATTATTATTATTATTATTATTATTATTATTATTATTATTATTATTATTATTATTATTATTATTATTGCTGTATCTTGTTGTCAATGCTTACAAGTTTGTACGAAGTTAACAAACCTATATGTACTAAATTTATGTTATCTACAATACACACGTTCATCAATTAATGATTTAGTTGAGAGGTATTATATGCACTTATATGCACGATCAATGGTTCAGAAATGTATTACATATGAATTAAACAAGAATTATCAAATTTAAAAACCAGGTAGACTTCACACTTGTATTTCAATGACTTTTACGTATATATAATTTAATTACTTGATAGTTTTAAATTTTTTATCTTATTTTTTTCATTACATTTTATTATAATGATAACTTTATTCACTGGAATTGACATTTTCCCAAAAAATTTAGTTCAGTTCAGTCCTTTAAACTTGATAAGTACACAGTTGGTAGAAAACTTGTTACATTGTATCTTGTAGCTGACCTAATTTCTGACCGTGACTCAGTACTATTAAACAGAATGAAAATCATTGGTCATAATCAAGGTCATACTTAGACTGCGTGTTAGTTTGAGCAAACAACTTTTTTGAAATTCATTTCCCGCGTTAATTTTTACATAAGGCTATATAGAGTACGTGATAATTGACTTGTAGTTCTTTTGCGCCGCTGGGACTAAGTGATCACCTGACCCAATCACATGGGTCTAAATTACGTTTTAGCTTGGGCTAAACCTGAAATTTTATAGTGAAATAGTCAGTCGTAAATTAATTACTTTTTAGCTCATAGGTATTTGTGTTGTGACCAGTTTGAGTTATGTTTTTATAATTTTTCGGAATTAGTAATAATTTCTCTCGAAAACAAGTGTTCTTCATCAAAATTCTTAGACAAAGACATTTATTGGAAATTATTCGGAATTCTAAAAAAGGGAATATTATTCTTGATTCATGAAATTGAACAAGGAACTGTTGAATCAACAGCACAAAACATGTTGTAAAAGACGTCATCGCCTTCCATCTTGGAACTTCCTCGGGTTTTAAACATTAATACATTTAGAGCTTTTTTAGTGATATGACTTGTATTTTTAAATTCTAAGAATAATTTTTGGATTAGATTGGACAACCTTAATTCCTTTTTCATAGTTTTATCTTGTTTTAGAAATACACATTATTGTGTTAAATTTACAAATTTTGTTGGTTTCACTCTTTTTTTCTGTTACTTTGTTTGAGTCCAGACACGTAACAGTGAACCTGTGGATAACCGGCAAAGTAACTTGTGTAACCATAAGCATACTGCTGCATACCTGATTAGATGACAAAACGTTTATACAGGGTTAACCCGTAACTAGCAAAAAAACCCATGTTTTGTTTATTAAGTAAATCAATACAACCAGTTTTCAACTGGCTGATTTTGAGTGAATGAAATGCATACCATGGGAATGATTTATGCATGCGCCATACCATCATCTCTAGATCTGCCACCTAGATAAACTTTTGTACAGGGGATAACATGCAGACAACATCAAAATCAATGCAAGACAAGACAGTAGGTCAGTAGTATCTATTTCCACTATGATATTTTCCAATGATTCAAGAAACATATGACCAAGTGTTATGACTATACAGCACCTACATATGAAGATTTGACTGGAAGACAAAACATATATACGTTAGTTAACCAATAGTAGCAAAGTCATTTGTGCAAAAATATTGGATTGCACATAATTAGGTGTGGAACACACTAACTTATATGAAGATATAATGCAACAAGATGGCGGTAGTGGCAGAATAAACAAAACTTTTATCTTATTAACCTGAATGAAGACGCCGCCACCGCTGCCTTATTTTCTTAGCATAAACACGTATCATATATGATAGATAGTTTGCTTCTCTAACATGCAGACCATAATACACTTTTCAGTAGTTCAGACATTAATATCAACGTATATAATGATCAAGTCTTCAATATTCAAGCACTGCTCCGGTGGCCTAGTGGTTAGAGCGTCCGCCTCGGATGCGGGAGGTCGTTGGTTTGATCCCCGGTCGAGTACTAACAGTTGCCTCGCTTGACGTTCAGAATTAAGAGGTTAGTGTTAGTACTGGCCGGCCTGGTGTCAGAATAATGTGACTGGGTGGGACATCTTGCTACATGTCTTCGGCATAATGCCTCAGTGCTAGACATCACTATAAACTGACACATTGCGGACATTGTAGCGAAATGACTGAAAAAATTGTTAAAGCTACGTTAAAAATCATAATCACATCACATCACATCAATATACAAGCAGGAATGTAAGTTCGATAACACATTTTTAATATGATCGGTAGCAGGTGTAAATGGGTTGACCATAGCCTGTTTCAAAATAGGATTTACTCGTGTTAATCGAGTGCATATTTCTCATTATAACAAAATATTGTTTAATCATATAGCACATAATTTATTACAATCATAATTCATTCATCTTTTAATTAGTTTTATTCACTATTTTCCGCAGCAATTAAGTAGGAGATTCGAAGACTTAGTCTTCCTCGTATTAAACATGACAAACCTTGTTATAATCTCATTACGTTTGCTTTAAAATTGTTTATATTTTAAATCAGGGTGATAGCGACACTTGACAAACCTTGCATGGTCCCAATACGTTTATTTTGAAATTGTTGACATCTTAATTCAGGGTGATAGCGGTGGACCATTTGTATGCAAAGTAAACGGATCCTGGCAGATACATGGCATAGTATCATTTGGACAAGGGTGTGCAGGTAAGATCAATGCTATCTGGCGTATTTCCGTCGAGTTGTTTCTTTTTTTAAATCCAGAAACGTTAAAATATCTGGTGAAGGTTCGTCATTTTCTTTACGTTTGGCTAAGACCGGTGAAAGTGACTTTGTAGGTAATACGTTCAGCTATGGAAAATGATGATGATAGGAAATATTTTAATAAGTCTAATTAATATCTTCTTTGTGATGTTTTGTAAATCCAAATAGTATTTCTGAGACAAATGTGCTGTCCTATGTTTTGTTTAGGTTGTTTCTTTAAAGTTATGTCACCTTCATATACGACAGCATAAGCTGTCTCCATTTGAAATTATTTTCCTTTACTTCTTTTACTGTTCCAAAAATCAAAATCCATAATATACGAATTTAAAGGCTTGAAGGGAGGGTATAGGCAACTGCTGAAGTTAATTTTAAAGAACACCACAAAGACAAACTCATACATCTCTTTTTCACTATAAAGCTAGATTTGCGACCTTGGGCTTACCGTGTAGAAAACCCAATACATAAAATTACACACACCAGGTAATCCTATTCCAAATTGTAAGGCGCTAAAACGTGTAGCTGTGTCATTATTATGCATTGAAACCAGCGGGTTCTAAATCAATCTAAAAACACACGGTAAGGAAAAAGCTGTGTAAACGTATACAGATATTACACACAGACACACAGACACATAGACACTCAAACACACACACACACACACACACACACACATATATATATATATATATATATATATATATATATATATATATATATATATATATATATATATATATATATATATATATATATATATATATATATATATATTCATATATATATATATATATATATATATATATATATATATATATATATATATATATATATATATATATATATATATATATATATATATATATATATATTTCAACCTGGAAAACTGATGAGTCACGTAAGTGCCTCAATCGGCCTTGACGTCTGACCAACGAGACGTAGTACAAATGTGCTCTTCTGACATTCCGAAGATTCCATGTGGTGCCACTATATCATAAGCATCTTCCAATTTGTTACGTAATAGCCAGAAAATCCTGGATCAATAATAGTATGCGCTTTAGATACCGTGATCATGGAAACTTCATCTCGCTTTACATGCTGCCATCATTACGAGCCCTGACGGAATTACATGTAATATCACCCTTGGCCTTGTCTAATTTATATACATGCTTTGAAACTTTATCATTACAGTAATAAAATATCCAACTATTTGAAAAACGCCATTGAGGATGAGTGTTGTAAAAAATTCTTCATATTTTCGATTTTTATAAATCCTGCCTTGCCTAAAATAATAAGTGCTAATCATGCGTCCGCCATAATAGCATATACAATATGGTTGCCGGTTTTCACGAAATCACGGTTGAAACTATTTGAAAATGTCCAGCAATGTCACGTCTGTACGCTGCGGAATAGTCGCTAGGAGTTACGATCCAAAATGTTTATGAAATAATATAAACTGTACATTCCGTCTTTATTTACAAATCTATAAATTTGACACTCACATTCGATTCTCATATTTGCAAGCAAATTGAAAGTTTCCAACTATATGGTGCATCAAACCCGAATTTGTCCCTTGGCTGTTTATAAACGACAGTGTTCACAATACACGAAAACAAGTAAAACGAATTTTCACATTTTTTGAGTAGTAAATTTATAGAGTGGTAAATAAAAAAGATTCCACTGGTTAACATTTTTGCAACACAATTTGGACGTAGATACTAATGATTTAATTTAATAATGCAATGCCATACAAATAAATGGATGTGGCGTGGACGTGAGGTTTGAACAAGCTAGTGGTTATTTTTAATTTATCTGTGTACTGTATACTATATTGGGTCCATGTGTTTTTGTTTTTTACAGTGGTCACCAAGCTTGAGAATCGGCTACGTCAGGTGCACATTCAATAATAAATTTAATGCTTAAGTTTTACTAGTTAATGTAAAGTTAACATATATAACTAGGCCTTAATTTCAGCAACAGATCCTAATGCGTTATTTAAATTTAAGTCTAGAATCCACTGATCTGATTGGTTAAAATTTAAGTTTGACTTATAATTAACCAGTCAGTGTCATAAATCTAGACTAAGTAATAGCGAAAGCGAGTCCAAATCTCTAAACATTATATTGTGGACAAAATTATAGATACTTAAATAAATATGTTCTTTTTAATACTTTTATCTACTTTCTTTATAGTTTCATTAAACATGCAAATGAGTATTTAGAGCGAATTGGATGACATTATAATGTAAGGTCGGATGACCTCACAATTTTATAGCTCTTGTCGATATTGACAGTATATACGGCTTCACGACGACATGTATGACTTGTTTATTTATTTATTTATATTCTCCTTGGAATTTAAGTCTTTGGAAGTATTATTCTTTTAGGTTTCGTTTGTTTTTTTATAATTTGCTTAATAGATAATTTTTTAAAATGAGAGCAGGATCTACAGAACTTTCATTACTGGTGCCAGGTAGAATGTGTGACAGTCAGTAAATGGATCTAGTGGCAGATTTACGATGAAGTCAGTGTTCCAAGTTTACCATAAAAGGAAACAGTGAATTTTTTTATTACGGTCAATACTGCTGCATATTGACTTGTAGGAACAACATTCAAATAATGGGATTAATAATAAAGTATATAAAAAAGGAAAATTTTGTTGCGTTACCTGCTCTGTTAAGTCTAAGAGAAGAAAATCAAAGCATAAAATAAGAATTTTTTTATGCAATGTGTGGTTATGTCTCGTTCTTCTAGAAGTCCATAATGCTTTAGAAGACTAATAACAGGTACATGAAGGGTATAGTCGTATCACAATTATAATAGGCAAAATAGCTGCTGACGATGTTTAAATATACCGTATAAAAGAACATTCTTTAATAGTGCTGTGTAGAAACATTTGGCTAGATTAAACAAATTGTTTTCAAAACCATGTGCTAGTCATTTTTTATTGGGAGGGGTAAAATTAAAATACAATTAAGAACACCTCTTAAGGTAAATTGTCTATCCCCAGCCCCAAACACACTAACCTTTCTAAACTACATAGAGTCATATTCTGTCAGTTATTTTAATCTATAGAAAACAAGTTTCTCAAGAAACGTGCAAGTGTCATATTTCAAGATTTAAAGACGGATGTTAAAGCCTGAAGAAATAAGCCATTACTTGTTCCTCAGAGAGAATGAATAGTTATTTAAATCCTGGAATGGCAGTTTATGTTCTTCTGGATGATTGTAATATTAGGGAGATAAAATAGCAATTGTGTATGGTCACATAAATAATGTATTTTTCTGCCCTGCCTACCCCCCCCATCAATTTTTCAAGCCATTTCAGTTCCTCTGAATAACGTCAGTATGAAACTCAACAAGAAACTTTGGCTGATATGTCTGCAAAATGGCTAGAGATTGACCGAATGATTCACTGTATAAAATTAAAATATCAATATTTATCACCAAATCAAATAATGCTCTTTAGTATCGTCATTATTATTTAATTCAATATTTACTTTTCTCCCAAAACCTTGGATCTAAAAAGAAATAGAGCAATCCAAGAGGTAATTTCTGTGAATTAAAACGAAAACTCGAATTATTATATTCATTATGTAGCTATTGTCATAATAACTATTTCATCCCTTCAAGGGATCATACATGCAACAACAATTACGCCAATGTAATATTATGTTGTTTTCCAAAGCAATTGCAAACCATTAGATTCCTAAGATAACCAAGAATTTGTTAATATTTGGAACTCAAAGGGATTATCATTCACTTTTTAATGCTATAGAGGTACGAACTGAACTTAAATGTTATATGATTTATGAATAAAGTATGAAGCTTGAAATCGATGAGCTGTTTAAACCATATTTATGCGAAGGCTGTTTAAGCTGTTGAAACCGTATCGATAGGAAGGCTGTTGAAGCCGTATCAATGTGAAGGCTGTTTCAGCCGTATCTAGGCGAAGGCTGTTTAAGCCGTATCGATGTGAAGGCTGTTGAAACTGTATAAATGGGAAGTCTGTTTGAGCCGTATCGATTCGAAGGTTGTTTAAGCCGTATCGATGTGAAGGCTGTTGAAACCGTATCGATGGAAAGTCTGTTTGAGCTGTATCGATGCGAAGGCTGCTTATGCCGTATCGATGTGAAGGCTGTTGAAATCGTATCGATGGGAAGGCTGTTTGAGCCGTACCGACATGAAGGCTGTTGAAATCGTATCGATGGGAAGGCTGTTGAAACCGTATCAATGGGAAGGATGTTTGAGTTGTACCTATACGATAGCTGTTTTTACAGAGCGTGTAATAAATTTTCAAGCTTCATGAATCCTCTTAAACATTAATTTAATTCTTATAATTTCAAATAGGTCTAAACATTATAAATAAGTACAATAAACATCACAATATTATTGTCACCATTATTTAAAGTAAATAAAAGCTTACGAATAAATAAGTAATTCCTATATGATATTATGAGCGCATATAGTCTAGTTTTCTGCATCACCTGATGCAATTGAAACCAATCAAATAATTATTACAAGAACTTGTGCAAATTTATTTAATAAGGTGGCTTGCAGCTTAGATATTATTACGGTATAGACTATTTATTATCATCACGCACGTTATGTTAATAAAAACCTTCGATTTTTAGCGAATATGGATTACAGCTTATAGGTATGTTTAGTGGCAGTAAACTAACGTTGTTAACTATGGGCAACACTATATCAAGCTTTTCACTTATGAAAATTGAAACCGTCTAGAAACCTCTGACATTCAAATAGGAGTCAAAATGCTTTTAGAGTTAGATACAAACTTTTAATCATTTATGCAAAATAAGGCGTTTGACTAATTAATGTAGTATAATATAACGATTGAGGATCAATACAGGAGTATGAAAATTTGAGATGATCATCAAAAAGAATTCGTACTGTAGCCAAGCTGTTTTAATGAAAACTCAGTTTTGTACCGAGATACTTACTAACTCAAAAACTCAATATTTATTTTATATTGTTTTCAACACAGGTATACATGGTCTTTTGTTCTTTCACGGGTCAAATCAACATTCGGGATAGCTTTCTCAGGACTTGATCTTTAATTTGATTTTTAGCACTTACACCTGCAAATGTTCTTGAGTCTGAGAAAGTAATATAAAAGAAAGAAAATCACTTGAACACAAGCCACTGGTGTGCAGAAGCATAACAAAAGTTCATTTATTGGTTAAAAAAGACCACTTTCCGGTGTTTTGCCTGTTGACAAAAGGTAGTTTTTGTTGGGAATCGAGAGTAAAGAGTCCTGCCTAAGGACAAAAATAAGAAGCTAACCCGGCCTGGTCTCAGACTCGTACCTGGTTATCCTTTGCGAGAATACTGCAACATAACAAAACTTCCACGGATAAAGCAAAGCACTTGACACAAATTGTTTGTTATAGTGTGAATTGACTCAAAATCAGTTTTAAAATTGTCATATGGACATGTATTTCTATTGAATCAGTATTCTAGAGTTATGTAGCCGTTTTTTGTCTTAAATATTGTGTCTTTTTTCAGATCCGAAATCTCCTGGAGTGTATACAAGGGTCTACAACTATGTACGATGGATACAACAGACAATCGCCATAAACTGAATCTTCTGGTTACGAACAATACAGATTTATTAATTATATACACTGTATACTGTACAGATTTAATAAAATGGTCCCATCTGTCCAACATAATACACATTTTGTTCCAATCCTTGTAAGAATATAAAATTATGATATATTTGGTTTCAATAAGGAATGAATATTAGCGGGCTTTAATGCGAAAAAGAGTTTCTTGTAGCAACAAAATGTGGTATTTGTTTTCAACGAGTCAAATATCAATGTAGCAGAATCATCCGGAAAAAAAGATTTATATGTCAATCCAACGATTTCATCCTGGTTTTGTTCGAGTTCATTATTTTAGAGTGCAGTGAAGCCACATTCTTGTACCAGGAAGAAAGAAAATGTAGACCAATCAGACCAAGAAAATAATCTAATTTTGTAAAGAGTAAGGCCGGATGTAAATTTTGGTGCCTATGAGTTTGTTCCAGAGGCAAAGCAAAAGAAGTAAACGAAACCGATAGAGATTACACGCATCCATTAAAAAAAACTATATAGAGTAAACGCATCCATAAAAACAAACACCAACTTTAGCGATAATAAAACACGAAACATTTGTTATATTCGTCGCTGCCAGTTAGGGTAATTTTCTGACGATTATTGGAAGTAAAATGAAACAAACGAATTGTTGATAACATCGAATTTAACTATTAAACCAAGCTGTGAATAACATATGATCTCCTGTTGCTTGGTTCCCATGCTTAATTAGAAATGTCTAATAAATCTAAAGTATGCGGTAACACTTGCATATACATATTTAAATCACGTCACAAAGCTCACATTAAAATGTTGCATCCGGCTTCAAGTGTCTTTAAATCGTTTTTTATAGTAAATATTAAATGCAAGAGAACAAAAGTTGTTATTACAAAAAATATTTTCCATTTTTTATAACCATTTTGGACATTTGATTTCATTAAAAATATAACTGAACAATTGTTCTGAAAGTAATTGTTGTTTATCTGTCATAAATACTCTCAGTCGTGTGAAACATGATTATGAATCTATTAAGATGATCCAGCATTATTCAGTAAGGTCTGGGTATTTTACCAATCGGCGACAACTGCAGTCTCACTTCGTGGAGTGAAATGCGTTATTTCTATCCATCATTAGACACGTGGCTGCATCTCTTACACATCCAAACCAAACACGTATTATATGCAAAAATAACAAAACAGTCGCATTGATATATTTTATATAATATTTGATTAATTTTCCCTTCGTATGACATACAATGTATATGCTCTGGCTGAGAGATGGATCCTGTCATTGTATAATTGCTGCAGTTTCTTTCAATGTAAAATGGTCCCTTGAACCGCTTTCCGCAAGATCTTAAACACCATATGCAGGTTAAAGGACTTTCTGGTCCTCTCTAATTCCATATTGCCATATTACAAATAGACACATTACATACATATACTTCCATATTACCAGATTACAAATATATACAGCATACATATACTTCCATCTTGCCAAATTACAGATATATATATATATATATATATATATATATATATATATATATATATATATATATATATATATATATATATATATATATATATATATATATATATATATTACCTACATACACTTAGATCTTGCCATATTACAATTAGATGCATTATATACATATACTTCGATACTGCCATATTACAAATAGATACATTATAAACATGTGTTAAGTCTGAAATGTGTTTTGTTCATGCGTATTTCCTTTTCTGATTCCGATTATTCTGATTGTATGCACCACAGAAATATATATGGAGATCCTGGTATGTACAAAATGTGTATTAAGTTGAGAAGAATTTGCCAAGACTATTCTTGATCAAATGCTATTCAAGCATTTTTATATTTGGCATCTGTATGTGATTTTATTGCTATAGTAAGCATAGTTCACTCTCAATCTATAAACGGTGGACATAGCTGTCATAGCTTTTCTCTTTTAACACTAACCATCGTTGCTCGAGCCCCTCTGTTCAACTACATGTAAGAAATAACGTATGGTCTCGAAGAAACAGTAGTAAGGTTTATTTCAATGATTAAAGTCTGAAAGCATGTGTGTGTATGTGATTTATGTAGCTTTAACAATATGTCTGTTATATCGCTACGATGACTGCAGTGTGAAAATTTACAGTGATGTCTAGCACTGGGGCATCATGCTGCAGACATGTAGCATGATTTCCCACCTAGTCACATTATCCTGACACCAGGCTGATTAGTCCTAACACTAACCTCTTAATGCTGAGCGGCAAGCGAGGCAACTGTTAGTACCAATTTCTAAAGTCTTTTGCATGACTCAGCCCGGGTTCAAATCTGCGACCTCCTGCATCCGAGAAGGACGCTTTAACCACTAGGCCACTGGAAAGGTCTGAAAGCTATTGAACGTAATCTTGGAAAGAATTGGTCCTCATGTGATGTCTTGATCGCATAGTGCTTTCAAACTACTTGCTATTTACTCTGTATTGATTGCACCTCGGTTCACAAGTATTATTTACAGACGTTTTATAGACAATTATTACCTCTTCATTTAGTCGCATTTTATCTTTCTCAAGTCAAATATATTTGAAGCTAACCATTTCAAAGGCGTGTCTACAACAGAATCATGGCAATACAGTTCCTAGTAGGTTTATGCATCTCAATAGTGGCATACAAGATGTGGGGAAAATCCTTCAATGCAAAGTTTAATTTTGAAACTGACCTTACCTTTTTAACAAGACCTTTTACTAGAATAGCATTATTGGTTAACATACCAGGTCAAACGTTACTTATATTATTCGCCTCTTACAGCATGCAGGTGGATGCAAGTGCTTATTATACATTCCACTAATGAATAGAAGTTCCAAACAAGTCGTCCAGATTAGATTCTGCTTTGTCTTAAAATGTAATGCTCTTTCTGATCGGTCCAACATCGACAGCAAAACTTTATTGTCCGAAAATATGACCTCCTTTGTGACGCCATAAAGCGCCATGACCACTTAGTGTCATAGACAATAATAGTTTGGGCTATTTTGCGACAAGAAGAGTCCAAAGAATGTTGACTCATACGTTTACGTTAGGAATCAATTTGCGTAAGAAATATTACCTCGTCCTAAAATCATGGAAGACTACATTGTTATATCATATATATATATATATATATATATATATATATATATATATATATATATATATATATATATATATATATATATATATATATATATATATATATATATAAATAAAATCCCAAACATAACATAGTAGCTATCATATAAAAAAATCAATGCTACATTCGACTTAAACATACCAATTTTGAGACCTATATAAATATTTGTTTGCCTGCTTGTAATCGTTTTCGATATGATAATAAACCCTTAACAGTACATTATATTACTTCGCTACTCTGTCTACATTTCAATATATGACATCATGGCAAATTATTACTCGTCACTGTGACCATTTTGTATGAATGTCATCAACTGCTATTCTCACTATTTTCATCTTTTGATCCAAAATATTAAGTTTCTCTGCACTCATTTGCATATGGTCTCTTAGTGACGTCTTCTGTTTGTTTTGTTGTTTTTTTTTTCTTCATAAAATCGTCTTATTTTGGGAAGAATACAAATATTCTCAGACTGAATGTACTTATTAAAACCTCCAGTTTAGCTTATATGGTGACCTATCGTTGTGCTGTAATAGGGAGCAGTAAAGCGGATTAGTGTGGATGAATTATACGAAGTGAAGAAAGATCTTAGCATCCCACCTTTTTCAAATTGGCGAACGTTTAATGAACAAATATCTGATGTATTTGTCTGCGCCCAGCACATTCATTTCCAAATAGAAATTCCCTTGCTGAAAGGCCAACTGCAAAAACGTTCATGTTAAAGTGAAGGGCAAGAACCTGTTAGGTCCTGCTCAGATTGGCAAGGTTTAATGAACAAATGTTAGGTACTTTGCCACATTAATGTGAAGGTCACTTAAGATATTTTCATGAAATATAATCTGTTTTATTTCTAAAATAACGTTTTATAGCGTGAGTATGAAATCTGAAATTCATCACGGAATGTCACAAGAGATAAATTCTAAATTTGATATATGTCTTCCTTTCAGAAGTACGTCATGCATGTCATGCGTGTAATTTTTTCAAACTCGAATAATGACCATACTCCTTTGCTGATGAAATATATTCCATGCATGGCCAAACTTGGTAAACGACGATGCAACATTACACAGTCTAAATTCAAATTTAATTTCCCATAAATTCTTTAGTCAGTTTAAACTTGCGAAGAAATTTCATCTACTTATTTTTAGGCCTTCGAACATCTATCTTATTTCACTTTTTCGTTGACATAGCTGATATGACATTCAATACAAAATATGCGATGAAAAACTTATTGAAATACTAGATATTGATTTATCTCAATGCTTTGAGTTTTCCCGTTCAATTACAGTTGCTGTAGGATCTTTTCCAGAAAGTACAAGCGCCGTGATTGAATAATTTATGGCACAATATGTTTTATTGTGTCATTCTGCCATTCAACTAGTTGTTTCGTGTGGCTAACGTAGACGCTGTTTAATAAATTTTGTTAGCATGATTCTCTGTATCGAAACTTGTGAAACCTAAACTTACACACATATCTTCTAAGCTTTGAACACCAGTTAAAATGCACTGGCAATATGATCCAAATTGAAATAATTATTCATGCAATGTTGACACGAATGTCCATATTATATAACAAATAACCATGTGAATGCACATATATTCAAGTGAAAATATGCCATATAATCTTAAAAGGCAATTTTTTTACTGAACAAATTGAGATAG
Organism: Potamilus streckersoni; assembly: GCA_016746295.1. Classification (NCBI taxonomy): domain Eukaryota; kingdom Metazoa; phylum Mollusca; class Bivalvia; order Unionida; family Unionidae; genus Potamilus; species Potamilus streckersoni. Next base: position 3,341,381 of record JAEAOA010001694.1, read on the forward strand.
GAATCGTCGAGTTTAAAAATTATATACCTTCCATGACATGCCATTGCAATAAAAATTTCTCGCAGCAAGATCCGATCGATGTTAAAGCAGTATATGCCCAAGTGTGAGGAACCCAGATGATACATTTGTCTCGATAAGAGCTATTTATTCTGATTTTTGATATAGTGACAGACAAAGGTACGTATACATGCTTTTGATGAAAGTTTTTAAAAGTCAGAATAATGCCTATTACTGGAAGCATCTGTGGCCCATGGCGTTTGTCGTTACAATTCGGAGTGAAAGAAAATTTATTACAGCATTTAACTAGCTAAAAATAACGTCAACATATTAAAAAGCACTTTACTTTCCTCGCTGTAAAGAAGATCAGAAAAGATTAATGACTTAGTCAACGAGCTTCATTAATTTAATATTAAACCAATGACCATTTGAGATCATGTTCCTTTATTTACTGAAATGCGTTTGGAAAAACGAACAAATGAATTTAGTGATTCATTAAATTCTAGCTGAAACTTCTTACATCTGAAAAAGAAATCTCAAACGGAATTTTGATCAGTAACGCACAAATCGATAACCAGTAACATTTACAAATAGATGTTTTACAAATTATCATTCAAAGAGGAACTGTTATCCAAAATTTAAAAAAGCAGTTGATAAAGACATCATTCTTCAACAATTGATCTATAATGGAAATTATTGTGTGATGTCACATAATTAGCTTACTTGCAAGTAGTTGTCGCCCCCTTTACATGGATTTCGATTATACTGTCTACAGTGTATGCACAGGAAGTATGTTGATTCTACTTCCGGTTGTTGGATATCCGTTTGAAGAGATGATTCCTGTATGAAGAAATGTTACTAAATCTGGACTATAAATTTGTTGTTGTATAGAATAAAGTAGCAATTCAGGATTTAATGTTTCGTGGCCGTATATTTGATTTCGAATAGTATTCTTTCATTAAGGAGACTGACATATGTGGATAGTCTTTTTAAAACGAGGGTTGACTTTATTTAGTCATATATACTGGCATTTAAATCACGCTTGTCGTAGTAGGCAGGGCTCAATTAACTCGCGTTCTGGTTTTACATTTTGCCCCCACCCACCCACCCACCCACATATCCATTGACCGATAATCTTAATTTAATTTCTAAACAGCCTCCGAGAAAAAAATGGTCATATTCAGATAGATGAAATCTTTCTTCCCAGTAACAATTGGGCAGTCAGCTGTAAAGATGACCGCCAAATTGTTGATAGTAATCTGAAGAAAAAAACCAAGGCAGGACAAGGAAAAATTCCAAACTGCTGCAGTCAATCAGTGATATGTTAATATGTTGACATATCCACAAAGCAAACTTCATACACTGTCTATAATGGGTTGCAACAAACGTGATAAATTTAGTTTATACCGCCTCACAAAGCGAGACGTGTTAGATATTCACTTCACCTGATGTTAACATCGCTATATTGACCCATAACTGATGATGTCATTATATTGGCTCTCAGCTAAATGAAAGCTACAAAATTACCGATTCCAAGCCGTAAATCGTCGAGCTTCGTGGACATACAAATGGTAGAACGTCGATTACATGCCATTTTCGAGATTGATGAATAAAAATCCTAATTTTGAAGTCTGATTTCTGAGCAATACATGTGTGAAACTATCTCAAACACGTTAAAAGCCAGATTTGGGTTATATGACTAACGATAAGTACATGTACACACATCTGTCTTCACAACGTGAATCAGAATTGTAAAATCATTTCTCAGGGAAGATTTGTCAGTAGAAATGTAAACTCGTTATTCGGACTGATGTATCGGTCTAGAATAGTAAAATCGTTACTGGTGCAGATTTATCTGTAGAATTGTAAATTCATTATCGGACATATTTATCGGTAAAATTGTAAAATCCCTATCGGAACAGATTTATTTGTAGAATTGTAAAAACCATCTTGACAAACATTAGGACCGCTCTGATCGTCTAATGGTTAGAGTGTTCGCCTTGGACGCGGAAGGTGGTTGGATCGATCCCCGGCCAAGTCGTACCAAAGACTTATAAAAATGGTACCAACAACTGACTCACTTGGCGCTCAGCATTAAGAGGTTAAGACTGATCGGCCTGGTGTCAAGATAATGTGACTGAGTGAGACATCATGCTACATGTCTGCGGTATGAAACCCTAGTGCATCACTATAAACTGCCAAACTGCAGACATCGTAGCAATATGACTGACAAATTGTTAAATCTACATTAAAAATCTAAATATAACACACACACACACACACAGATTTATCAGTAGAATTGTAATATCGTTAAATGGACAGATTTATATGTGATGGAAACATCAGGCAATTCTTAGTAGCTTGTAAATCTAATCCAATTAGTAAGTTCGTAAACGGTCTTGGACCGGTAAAATCAGCATCTCTATATACCGTATTGGTTCGTTTATAGCTTAGATTTGCTAGTTATTAGCCCGCTAGCTGACCGTTATCTTGTATAATCTGAGCAATAGAGTCAAACATGCATTTTGAAGCGATTGTATCATTTTAAAACCGTGTGATCTCATCCAGTAAAAGTGGACGCTTACTTTATATTGTTCCAGTGTTTGTATCCATACATAATTTCAAATTTTAACACTAACTCTATTATACACTAGACAGGCATATTGATCCGGAATGCTGCCTTTAGTTAGTTTTTTATCATTCTATGTGAGCCACATCTGAATGCTGTTGAAATAAACATTATCTCAAATACTCAAGAGCTAAAATTATTTAATGGCTTCACTTTTTTCCCATTTTTATTGTATTTTTGTACTGGGCGCTTTGTGTCAGCCTTGTAAAAGTCGAATTTGTTCTGCAGGCAATATTGTACCATATGTACTCTCTCATATTATTAGTCCAACTGAAAGCTTCACAGACCCAGAACTACCGTCACATAATGCGCCGGCAGATCTGTATCTGTTGAGATTGTTATGAGTAATCAGTAGAACAGACACCATTGACTCTGATCTGCAGACGCATTATGCTAAGGCAGATCAGGATCTTTGTTGTTCGCAGCGTGAGTCTACTTATAAGCGAGCACAGAGGGTATATAAATATTTTATATGTTGATATTGTGACCGAAGCAACATGTAAACAAAAACATTCCAGAAACTATTTTCAATCATTTACAAAACTTTTAATCCAAATAATTCCAACAACAAAAAAAATGTATTTCATTAACATTAAAGCTAGTGGAGTGAAGAGGTGCAGTCAGGGAAATGTGCTAAAACCAAAGGGAGACTACTAGCATGGACAACCCACTCTGGCTATATCAGGTTATATTCTTTATCTTACAGACGAATCGTCAATCAGAATTGCAAAACTTTCAAATGCAAGCATATCTCATAAAAGATAGAGGTGAGATGGTAGCCCTGATTATATTACAAGCAACTTAGTCATTAAATATGTAAATTACCAAAGCACATTACGTGCTACAAATCAAATCAACAATCGTATATCAATTTTGTAACCTGCCAAACACAAACAAATTTATGAACGTGCTCTTTAGGATTTGTTGTTAATACTCTTCTAAAGCAGACTTATTTAAACACATGTTCATATAATGTTATTAGGTACCTTCAGTTAGGAGCTCATTATGTCTCTTTGATGTAATTCGTGATGATAGCGGCGATAACCAAACTAATGACGTGTTTCCTCAAGGAAGAACATTTAAATTTGACTTATGGTAAAAATGGCTCATTATCAAATGTATTGAGCTTGAGGTACAATTATAGAGTTTAAGGTACAAAGTCTCTAAGATCGTCTAAAGTTTTTGAAGTAGTACAATATTGATTATAGACTTGGCTGAGTACAGGCTTGCGTGGTATGTTACTCATCAACATGACAATGTAATCAGCTTCCAAAATAGCCTGATCCGAGTTTCATCAATGAAGCACGTTTCTGTGATTTTGACATGCAGTTGTATGCGTCTGACTCTAACAAGTAATTGATCAGTTGTCGTTATCCTCCAGAAAGTCTGTGTATCGAGGCAGAATTCAGTTCAATAGCGTTTATAAGGAACATTTCGTGCAAAAATGTTAAATACCTCTGTAGCATCTTAAAACAAAAGATTGACTATGATGAAAATGTCTTATTAAATGGACATATATTTGGTTCCACTTGTACTCATAAGAAAAATAGATTATTTATATGAATATAAAATAAGTTATCACTGATGTAAAGAAAAACAAAACAACAAATTTAGTAGAAGTAGGCAGTGATAGTGCAACATTTTAACGAGATAAATTCACAGTACATTCTATCGCGGTTAGCGTGACACGTAACTGCTACGTTTGATGAACGAGCTAAAACTAGACTACAACTTTTGGGAAATCTTAACCGCTTTGAAATAGGTGTCATAAAATGACATTTTGCAGAACATGAATTAATAAAGGCAGACTAAAGAGGGTTATTCTAACTTCGATGGGTGTGCTAAAACGTTTGGAGGTTTGAGAAAATAATACTGATTTGCTAAACTGAACTGGGGCTGGGGAGTTTGTTCCCAGACGAAGGAATTTCATGCATTACTCTGATACGCATTGTGAGAAAGTAAAATCCCTCGAAAGTAGTCAGTGAAGATATTGTTATGTTCCTAATATGACTATACCCTGTATATTAGCTATCTATGTAACGGCATCAATGTATGACTGAAGTCAAATTCATTTTTTGTAATTTATTTGTCAAAACCTTAATTAATAGCATGATTATATTGATATCATCACATGGTAAACAATTACATTGTGTACCAGTAACGTTGCGTTCGACAGAACATTGTCCGATTATATTGATTTGACTCAACTATATTATTTTGTTTATATGGCTTGATGTCATTTTAATATATATCATTTGCTTAATAAAACTGTGTCGATAGGTGTTATTTTGTTTTCTTTTATAAGTAATTTATCTCGGAAATCATAATAGAAACAATTCTAAGAAAGAAACATGCATAAATATTTATAGTTCTCCTTCTCTTCAATCAGTATTAGTATAGCCTTTTCTAATTGTTAACCCTGCGTCCAGTGAACGGCATGCGACAGTACTTCAATTTGTGCGGCCCCCGGCTATGTAGGCAGTCCTTTTAAAAGTATGCATCATAAGGGAAACATTCGCCCAAAAGATGACTATGAACAGTGAGACATAGCTATACATCGTAATGTTTTTGAACGGTTTAATTTATTATGATCTATCAACTAGATATTTTTCAATTAAAGTAAAAAAAAACATACCTAATCACCGTCAGGTGCAAGCAAAGTTGAAATTACGTGAAAGCGTCGATGTGGTCTTTATGAAACATTTACTATGAGACAAGAGTGAGACATTGTAATTTTATCGTTCCGTTTATCTATCTATCTATCTATCTATCTATCTATCTATCTATCTATCTATCTATCTATCTATCTATCTATCTATCTATCTATCTATCTATCTATCTATCTATCTATCTATCTATCTATCTATCTATCTATCTATCTATCTATCTATCTCTCTGTCTATCTATCTATATATCTATCTATCTATCTGTCTGTCTGTCCGTCCTTCCATCCATCCATCCATCCATCCATCCATCCATCCATCCATCCATCCATCCATCCATCCATCCATCCATCCATCCATCCATCCATCCATCTATCCATCCATTCATCCATCCATCCATCCATCCATTCATCCATCCATCCGTCTATCTATCTATCTATCTATCTATCTATCTATCTATCTATCTATCTATCTATCTATCTATCTATCTATCTATCTATCTATCTATCTATCTATCTATTTATCTATCTATCTATCTATCTATCTATCTATCTATCTATCTATCTATCTATCTATCTATCTATCTATCTATCTATCTATCTATCTATCTATCTATCTATCTATCTATCTATCTATCTATCTCTCTATCTCTCTGTCTATCTATCTATATATCTATCTATCTATCTATCTATCTATCTATCTGTCTGTCTGTCCGTCCTTCCATCCATCCATCCATCCATCCATCCATCCATCCATCCATCCATCCATCCATCCATCCATCCATCCATCCATCCATCCATCCATCCATCCATCCATCCATCCATCCATCCATCCATCCATCCATCCATCCATCCATCCATCCATCCATCCATCTATCTATCTATCTATCTATCTATCTATCTATCTATCTATCTATCTATCTATCTATCTATCTATCTATCTATCTATCTATCTATTTATAAGGATGACACAGAACAAATCTATTTAATTTGAAAGTGATAATGAGTTCTTAGAGTTGAAAAAGTTGCCATAGTAAAATAGTGTATGAAGATTGGAATGAGCATATATTCCAACATTAATATAAATTAATGGAAGTGACATTCAGCTGAATTCATTTATCAAACAACCTAAGTAATGAAAAGTTTTCTTTAAAAAGAATTCTTAAATTATTATTTTATTTAACATAAAACTAATATACGTTATGGCACAGTTTACTTTCTAACCAAGAAATTGTCTTGTAAAGGTCATATAGAAAATTTAGAATAATGCTAATGATGGGTTTAAGTTTAAAATGACAACCCAAAGGATCAACGGTAAATAAGAGTCCACTCGTAGGTAGCAAAGTTAATTTGAGAGTTTTATGTGAAAATTAACTAAGACCATTCCAGTAATTTAACCCTCAGTTCGAGTTGTATTACACAAAATCAGTACTCAGTACGAGTATTATGTAATCGCAGTCGAATATGTCATTATCGCAAATGTAATATACTTTTTCAGAAATAAACTGAAAATGATTAGATATAATGTTGAAACCATATTATTGATCATTTGAATATATATTTCAAGAAAATAATAACTCAATTTTTTTAGATAAAAGTAATGAGACAGAAACTATGCAACACTGAATGTTGTCAATATCAGGGAGTTTTCTTTTTAATAACATTGAACTTGTAAATCGTTCCCGCAATATTCATTAGATTTCGAAATATATATTTCTTTTCTAAGAGTTTATTACTTTCTTTCAAAGTCAATATATAATTTGTTTTAGCTGTCCATGCAATCACGATTAGAGTGATGGACTTTATCGAGAAAGAATAAGGGAAATTGGCGAGATAAAGGGTATATCTAATGTGAATAAATTGCAAGGAAATGGATGTTGGAAATGACTGTTACCGTTTTAGATCATGTCCACAAATTAAGCTGTGTTATTGCATCTTTTAGGTAAAAAATATTTTAAAGTGTACATTGTTTGATAAAATTGAACGCAAATATCCACAACAAAAACAGCTCCGTGTGAAATGCCATATAATCAAACGCCACTGACTTGGAAATAAAATAAAAACCTCAGAAAAAAGTTCGGGGAGGAGAAAGGAAAATATGTAATCAATGACATATTTTCCATTTGTATTGCCAAAAAATAAAATGCCTCAAAATAAAAAATACTTTTGTCAGTTGCCTAAAGTGAGATATTTTGATGTTATTGTGTCTGAGATGCTAATTTTAATGACTTATAAAGATGCAGGACAGGAGGAAGCCAACTCATGCGTATATCTTTGCCTACCATTATTCATCCAGCAATGTCAATAAAACAATGAAAGTTGATTTATTTATATGTACCCAGATTACAGATTACGGATTTTTGAAAGCCTGTTACTTTTTGTAGTACAAAATCTGCGGTGGCTTCGATAATGTCATTACACATTCTGCGTATTGGTTACATTAGTGTTTGACTAGGTTACATTAGTGCTTGACTAGAAACCGATGGCAAATCAAGTTCCTAAACTATCTTGATGATATTAAATTTGAAGCCCAATCGGGCTTACTCGGACTGTATACTTCACATCCATAAAACAAATTTGATTTGTCTATACTAAGTAAACAAAATCCTCTATCAGCGAAACAAGAATATCAACGCATATCATTTAACATTTTGAAAATCCGTTATCAATGAAGCAAATATGACCACCTTTAACATTTAACATTTATCAATCCATTATCACTGAAATTAATATGGTGTGGTATTTTCTCTTTTGCAAAACTGGATAGGTATGATAGAATAAAGTTGGTTCTGCTGTGGCTTCGACAATGTCATAACTAATATATATATATATATATATATATATATATATATATATATATATATATATATAGTTACGTGACAAGGGCTCGTACTCACTAACAAAGAAGAGAGTAAGAGTAAAATTGTAAATTTTAACAAAACAATTTATTTCCCTATATAACAAAGTAAAAATTGGCAAATAAGACTAATAGATGGTGAATATAATCCAAATATGATTCTAGGAATAAAAACACAAGTCCTATCACTTAATAGTCTTATAATAATTTAGGTTCGAGTCTCGACAACGTATGGAGGGCGATGATGTCAGATGTAATCCGATGCATGAATAACAATAATTCCTCACTTGAATCACAGTCTTTGTTTCCGAATAATTCCATAATTAATTTCCTTGAATACCCTTCAGAATTTTTTAAATAAGAAAGTCAGTTTGTTTAGTGTCCAGAAAATAAATTATTGAATCCAAAAAATCAGACGAAGAATAAAATATTCTGGCAAGAAACTTAAAATAAATACATCGTGTTCTTTCAAGGTTTTGAATGACTGGCCAAACCAATATTAAGAATTCGTATTTAGACTCAAAAACATCACTTCAAATCTTGCGAGTTTGGTCATGGGGTCTCTTATTACGCTATTTATGTCACGTCTTCAGTACAGACCGACTTAAACACCAATCATAAAAATAGGTTGTTTACAAACATTGATCACGCAATGAAAGTATGTCCCTGATGCTGACCAATCATTTTAATTTCCTGTTGATTTGTTACCAAGGTAAGGCGAACTAAATGCAACCCTCACGTATTACTATTTCGTCTTAAATGAACAATGTTTGTGCAAAAATTATATCTCACTACTAAAAACAAAATCCCTAAACCTTCAATTAAATACAATGAAACAAAAATTAAATAAAAAGAATTTTAAACGTTACAAACAAGCTAAATAATCACAATATAAATCACAAGATTAAACTCAATCTCAGAAGTGCCTTGATCTCCAGTTCAGGAATTTAAATGAATGCCTCCAAATTAATATAAATTGACATAAAAATAGATGAATTTCTTTATTTCTTAGCTAACAGAGGTAATTAGGATCCACGCTAGATTATGCAATTTATTATATTAAATAAAGGATATCTTGTTTGGAAGTGTCTTTACTTCTGCTTTGGTCTGTACTTGCAACAGCTAAGATTAAATTATGATGTATTGCGGTATAATGTAATTAAACTTTAACATTTGGTTAATTTTCAATTATTCCTAAACAGCTTGCCAAATGCAATAACTGTGTTTTTCTTTAAAATCTCGTTAGACCAATCTGATTGCTATTTCAAGCAAAAAATGTATTAAATCATAAATTCAGGGTAAGGAATAGTTTCCATTCATATCTGAGATTGTTGTTTTCATCACAGCTGTAAACGCTGTACACCTATTGTCTATCAGTTATGGGGAAGCCGAGTTGTGCAAATGAACTCAGCCTGAGAGAGAGAGAGAGAGAGAGAGAGAGAGAGAGAGAGAGAGAGAGAGAGAGAGAGAGAGAGAGAGAGAGAGAGAGAGAGAGAGAGAGAGAGAGAGAGAGAGAGAGACTGATTTAATAGTATTGTAAGTTCCAGTAAATGAGTCTTCTATTCTTTTCTTAGCAAATTATTTTATACTTGATATTTTGTCATTTAGGAGCAAGGAACTCGTTTCTGAAAGAGTGTGGGTTAGAATTATACCATTTTTTGTGCCCCGATTTGCTAAGGTAGCGTGTCCTTTAGTAAGGTACTTTGTTCTAATCGTTTCACCTCTAAATAAGCTACCTGTTAGCATCAAATAACGCTGAAAATTTTAAATCACTGTAAGATTTCACTCTTTGTGACATTTGGATCAATAACCAGCATGCAGTTTAAATGATGCGCTTTGAAAACTCAACTCACTCTAAATATATTATTGCTTGTAGAAATATTACATGATATCCAGTATTACACTATACATTTTGACAGTCTTGAACTCATATTATATTTCACCTTTGAACGATAAATATCATTCACCTGTAAATTATATGCAATAATTATATGTAATAAATGCACCATAAATGATATTGACGACGAAATTCTTATAAGCAAAATATAAAGCCTTGTAGGACATATCCGTCTACAAAGTATTTGATATTGAAATCAATATTGTTTGTTAACGTTCCTCTTTATCGAAAGTCGCAAATGTCGTATGGTTTACCAAGTAAAACTTGTGACAGGTTAATAAAACAAGCTTTCTGAATATCATCATGAAATGCACGCTTATACAAATTAAATAACATGAATGACTTTTTACGGCAGAAGGCTGCCAAACAGAGTAGCACTGCAGGTAACAGAAAGTCTGTAAATTCGCCTATTTAGTGCTCAAAAGCCTCAATGTTACAAACATTTGTATAGTCGATAGTTACAGTCAATTGTTCGTCAATATTGTTACTTTTAAATATATGATTTGTTTATGCATGAGGAAACCCCACGGCTTATCATACTTTTTGTTTTGGCTGTTGTTCGTAGTATTTTTCGTATAATTTGACCTGATTTTATTGTATTATTTTCTTTTCACTTTTGATAAAGGAACTTTGTTTCTCATGGATGAAATACATTTTAATTTGCATTTTCAACAGAAATTATTATGAAATTTAACGTAATCAGTCTCGTTTCATTGACATGGTTGTGAATCACATAATAAGGGTTGCATGTTCTGCAATATCAATATGTATGGTCACATTTCGAAATGGAATAATTTTAAGCACCTGGTGTCGACAGTCTTAATACCGTCTAGTAAATTTTGGATAGGATTTATCAACGAAAAACAGGGACGGATCGGGGCGGAAGTAGCAAACAAACAAAACAAGAAAACAAATAACCGCGAAGCAACCGAACCACTTCATACAGAAAGTTTTAATTTACAGTTAAAATTAGGCCATAAAATGCACGAGCTTCCAGGGACTTTAGACCAAAGTTATTAGTTCCAACCAACTGTTCCTTTATCTACCTGATTGTGCCCCACAACAATTTTGGGATCCCCTCATTTGAAATCAGCTAAATATTTTGCTGTTAAAGTGTTGACTTAATGTTGAACAAAATAGGTCTTAGGATGCTTTCAAAAGGACTATACAATAAACAAATAGGTTTTAAGGTATTTTCAATAGACTATACAATAACAAATGGGTCTTAAGGTGCTTTCGAGCGATTATACCCCTCATATATATATATATATATATATATATATATATATATATATATATATATATATATATATATATATATATATATATATATATGCAATAAACTGACGACGAACAGTACGCAACTAGTCACTAACTAACGTCGTCAGTTTATTGCATCTATTTTAATCAATCCCTGACACACGTGATCCCTTGGTGGATCCAGTACGCTTGAAAGGGTTGTTATTCGCCATATGATTTGTATTCTTTATATATATATATATATATATATATATATATATATATATATATATATATATATATATATATATTTTTATATATATATATATATATATATATATATATATATATATATATATATATATATATATATATATATATATATAATTTAAATGAGGTACGTTTGAAAATTTTCCATTTATAATTCTTCAAATTTTTTGGTATAATTTGATGCGAAATGCGAAATAGTCTGTACGAATTCTGAAGTTTGGAATCCAAGGGGAATCTTAAGTTTTCAATTCATGCGGAATTAAAGTTTTCATCCCGTACTACCTAAAAAGTAAACATGCAACCACGATACAACAACATTGCATGTAAATCAATATTATAAATGCCAAGGGGATAAACAACATAACATAATCAATGGCGTGGTTGGAAATATTACCAATGCCTATTGGATTATATAAGAGCACAATTTACAAAGCAACGGTCATATTTGGCAACATTAAAAGTGCACATTTGATAATAACAATATGACATGCAAATCAATGGTATGTTTTGGCAATACTTAGAAGCATACTAGAGGAGGTGGTGAATGACAAGAACCCACTTTTAGGAAACATGGTCTCCGCTCTTAGTTTCTGTATACCAGTGTAAGATGAGAAGAGCAAAATTGTTCATAAAAAGTCAAAATGTCCTAAGAGAGTTTTCCTAAACTATTGACGTCGTGAGCCATTGGACGAATCTTTAGCTGAAAAACTGTAATGATTAACCGCCGCGTTGGTATAAGTGGTTAGAGCGTCCGCCTCGGATACTGGAGGTCGCGGGTTCGCCTGGTGTCAGGATAATGTGACTTTGTGGGACTTAATGCTACATGTCTGCGACATGATGCCCCAGTGCTAAACGTCACTATAAACTGTCACACTGCAGACGTCGTTGCGATATGACAGAAAAACTTAAAAACTATCCCAAAACTATCCAAATCTCACACACACACACACACACACACACACACACACACGCGCGCGCGCGCGCTCTATTATTGTTTAGGACTGAAAATATATTATCATTTAAAATAGGTTAAAGAAACAGCTAGCTGCGTGCTTTTTAGATTTTATCTGATTATGAACACTAGAATAGAAGTGCACTAGCAATAAGAACAGGAATATTGCAGAATTACGCAGATTTTTTTTTTTAAATTGCTCAAACATTAATTTACCAATATCGGCTAAACTGTGCTATTTTTGTTCATTCAGTTGATGCATACGTTATTTCTAGTCAATTTAAATATAAGCAATCGATTGATCTACATTTAAGTGTATACTTTACAAGTAAAATGTAATTTGTAAAACAGCTTACAGGAACCTGCAACATTTCCCCATATTGCTTGAGTTGATTTACTAGTATCTCTTCCCTTCTCGCTTGATTTGATTTTCTGATATCTCATATAGACAGTCCATTTGATTTAGATGTATCATCCTTGCATATCTCTAAAGCACTGCAGTGTCAGAGATTGATATGAGCGATATTCTGGACTCCAGACTAGAGATAAGCGTTGAGGCATATATTTAGCTTACTCGAGTTTGAATTATGTAAATTAAAACGTTATCGCCCATCGTTATTGCCTATACCGATTACGAATTGAGAATGCTGACCATTTATTTTTAGTGCAGGTTGTGGAATAAATTTGGGAGATGAGCTGTTTCGGATAAATTCATTATTTTATATCAATGCTGGCTTGAATGCTCTTTTTTTGGAAATGTCTTGAACAACAGAACAAAACTATCAATGTAAATTTGCGTGATGTCAGACAAATTTCAAATAAGATAGTATTGTCAAATTTAAAAATGTACGTTTCAGTTTATAGTCGTATTTTTAATTGAATTGACAAGCTGTGTTCCATTTTCAATGATGTGTGCATAAACAGACATAATGAGAAGCGGTTAAGCTTGTTATAAATGTTATATATATATATCGATATATATATATATATATATATATATATATCAATGTTTGAGTGTCGGTGTGTATATATATATATATATATATATATATATATATATACACACATATATATATATATATATATGTGTGTGTGTGTATATATATATATATATATATATATATATATATATATATATATATATATATATATATATATATATATATATATATATATATATATATATATATATATATATATATATATATATATATATATATGATCTTAGTTTTCATGTGTGATTGGGATTTTTAACGTAGCTTTTAAAATTTTCTGTCATATCATTACAATATCTATAGTGCGGTAGTTGTTAGTGATGTCTGTTAAGTTGGAGAGCAACACATATATAGAGGTGAAATTGGGGAGGAGAGAAGGTATCTGGTGGCGCCCATGAGTATTATTCAAGATGGTCGCGAGTGTATGGTAGATGGTTCACATTCTCGAAGACTGTTGAGTGCCATTGATGAAAACTGGAAGTGGTTCCTTTGAAGTGCTAAATTAATGAAAATGTTGGATACACAATCGAGGATATCTCTATTATCAGAGGCTTTATTTTTGTTATCTAATTTTAATGTATTCAGGAATCATTTGAAGCTCAAACAAGGTCTATGCAAACTGGGGCCCACATTAGTTGACAGCTAATATGAAGCTCAAACAAGATCTATGCAGACTGGGGCCCTCATTAGTTGACAACTAATCTGAAGCTCTAACAAGATTTATGCAAACTGGGGCCCACATTAGTTGACAGCTAATCTGAAGCGCTAACAAGAGCTATGCAAACTGGGGCCCACATTAGTTGACAGCTAATCTGAAGCTCAAACAAGATCTTTGCAAACTGGGGCCCTCATTAGTTGACAGCTAATCTGAAGCTCTAACAAGATTTATGCAAACTGGGGCCCACATTAGTTGACAGCTAATCTGAAGCGCTAACAAGATCTATGCAAACTGGGGCCCACATTAGTTGACAGCTAATCTGAAGCTTTAACAAGATCTATGCAAACTGGGGCCCTCATTAGTTGACAGCTAATCTGAAGCTCTAACACGATCTATGCAAACTGGGGCCCACATTAGTTGACAGCTAATCTGAAGCGCTAACAAGATCTATGCAAACTGGGGCCCACATTAGTTGACAGCTAATCTGAAGCTCTAACAAGATCTATGCAAACTGTGGCCCACATTAGTTGACAGCTAATCAAAAATTGGTTGAAAATTTAAATTTAAACTAAATACCAAACACATTAATAGTAACAATTTGAAAGACAGGAAGACATGTGGGGTGGGGTGGGTGGGTGAAGGAAACAGGTTTTCTACAAATTAACAGCTATTGAACAGAATGGCAATGAAAGATGTTGTCGACTTTTATAGCTGCAGAAAGAAACAGAATCAAGATTGTAAAAGCTCAAAACCTGGTTAGACGGATTTAATAATTTATCTAACGCTGCTGTGTTGCAATTATTGAGATAAAGACATGATGATGTACATACTATTTTTTATTATCAACAACCGATCGAACAGAAAATAAGATTTGATATAGAAGTCTTTTCGAATGGCAATTACTAAAAAAAAATATAAAGAAATTATGAATTGAAAAATGAAGCTGACAAAAGTAAAAAGGAGTTGTGTAAAACAAAACAATACCGCCATGTAATTTGCTTTCGCATTCTTATTGTATCGAGTGATAGTGACTGAATTATTTTTAATGGAAACTTGAAGCCTATAAATGAGATAAGCTATTCAAGAAATAAATAGCATATGAGAGACATTTGAAAAGTTCTGAATAATTTGCTATAAATGTTTTGTTTATTTTTGAACCTGTAAACATGTAATAGCAATAGATGGACAAAATAACGTTCAATTAAATGAGATGCAGCTACACGTGCAGAACGTAGGACAATTGTAGATATATGCGTGTGACATTACAATGGTAAAAGACAGTTTCATAAAATGTTTGAGAACAATTCTGCTGCTGACAAAAAGCATATTGTAGACTCTATACACTCTAGGAGCACATTACAACTAATACCACGACCGAGTTCGATAAAATGTGTCATATCTGAAAATCTGAGGTGGTTTCATCGTCTTCAATATGGTCGTCAATGCATGGAAGATGACCTATCATGTCTGCGACTGGTGAGTGGAATGTGATTCCTTTGAATCGCGCAATTGCTGAAAATGCAAGATACACTATGGAAGATATTTCTGTTATTGCATACATTATTTCTTTATCTATTTTTAATATATTCAAGAATCGTTTGATGCTCTAAAAGTGGTTTTTCAAGCTGGGTCCCACAATAGTTGATAGCTGATCAAAACAAGACCAAGGTTGAAATAGCCAAAGAGGTACTCGCCAAATGCTAAAAGAGTAAATAGAAGCATTTTAATGAGATAGCCGAAAATAATGAAATATTAATTTTTGTTTTTGAGCCCTAGTAGAAAGAATATAAGCGTTTATGTTGGAGAAAACAATCAGAGATCAGAGATTATAAATTGTTTGACGTAGTCTTATTGTCGAGAGTTTTATAAGCAATATTTTTAATGCAAAATGTCTTGTCGTCCAAGTATCTATACTTGACTTAGTATTAATGGACAAAGTTTATGCCCCGAAGTGTTGCCAAAATGATGTGTAACACTACCTTAGCACTAATTAACGCACCGGTACCAGAGTTACTCATCTACCTTTTCATGCCAAAGTACGGCCCATGGCTCTGTCAAACTACCGGCTAATAAATCTGCCATCATGACATAGTTCCTTGAAGAGCACACCATCCAACCTTTGCTACATCCTGCTTTCAGCTCTGATTCGGCTACAGGTGATTTATGGATGAATCCCATTATCAAGGGGAAAGACGATTTGAAAGCCACCATTATGTTGTAGGTGAAGATATTATCTTCTAGTGCATGAGTACCATGTCAATAGTGAAAACAAAATTGCATTTAATAAATGGATAATCATACTAAAAATGTGTGCACAGGTACAGGGGAGTACTTTTAGGAGATGCACTGACATACTGTTCAAAGTAATGAATGTAGTTGTACAGTGCAGTAATATTCAGAACTTTTTAAATACATCCTTATCTTACAAGAAAGAAATTAAAGTTTTTTCAAAGCTTAAATAAAGAAAGTTAAAATTTTTAATAATATTTGATGCTATTGCTTTATCTTGCAATAAATTCTCAATTAATATTTAATCTTTGATATAATAGTAAACCATGTAATAAACGTTGTCTCCATGTAATATTTAAACATGCTGAGAAAACATTTGTCTATAACAAAATTCTACATTGTTAACTATGGTTATTTCATAAAAATAAATATGCTTTATATACAGTCATTGTATGGATTAATTATAGCAGAAACGTTAATTTAATTTAGATATAGTTACTAACATTGATTACATAAATGCAAGCTACCAAAGACCACTAATAGACTTAACTTTCATTGTTTCTCTCACGGTCCACTTGCGGTAACGAAAAAGATATACTATTAATAATGCATCGCGTATACTTTTATATTCTGTAAAATTATGATACTGATTGGTACATGTGGACCACATAAATGTTCAAAAATATGTTCAATTCAATCCAAAACGGCTTTTTTAATCCTAATCGTGACTTTACGAGCACTTGCATACGATGTCATATGTAAACTTGTTGAAACGTCTACTGCAATTTTAAATTTTGGAAATGGAGATCACTTTTTGCCATAGTATTATGTGATAAAGTACGTTTAAAAATGTTTGATGTCAAATGAGGCCTTTTTGTACCTATCCCTGTTCTTTTTGTGTATTTACTTGTGAAGACACCAATCTGAATAAATATGTTATTACAGCCTTGTATTTACTATCATCGCTTGGATCAATTATAATTAAGATGTCAACGCGATCAGCCCGTTTCCATCTTTTTTTTTTGGTATAAAGTTAAAATATTTGTATTTTAAAATGGCAAATTACAAGTAATAATACAATACATAGCTACCGATTTTAGTGTTATCCTAAAATAATTAGAGAAATTTACATTACCTTTATAACGAGCATTAAAATTGGTTTAGATCAAATCGTGTGAAGCAGAAAGCAAGAACATACAAATTTATAACACTAGAAAGGAACTACTTATGTGTAAATGCGCTTGAATACTTGCAAACAATTGTTAAAAAATAGTCCTGTTATTAATTCATTGAAATTCTTTCATGCTTTAAGGACTATTTGTATCTTTAAGAATCGAACATGAAGTATGAACATTGATTTCACATTGTGAATGGACACCATTACCGTCGCAAAAGACTTGCATGCAGTGTGATGTTTAAACACTATAAATATAAAGAGCTTGTAACAGCTTTCAAACACTGTGTAATTGATATACAAGCTCCATGACGTCATGCTTCCCGTATAACATAATGTTCAATTTCTTTCTTAGCACAAAAGCCATTTGTATACATATCGCGCATATCTCGAGGTATGATGTGAAAATCTCCTACTCCTTGTGATTTCTGATCATCGTTTTCTAGGAGACATCCACCATGGTGTCATCGCCCGGACTGAGTAAACAATAAAATAAAATATGAAACTAATAGTTTGAATAACATAGATATGAGCAAACATATAGAATAGAATAACACAAATCCGCTTATGTAAAATATAACAATTTATTCACTGACATAACCAACCAGAAATTGAATATGACATTTGAATGATACACTTTTTCTTATAATTAGAATTACAAAATGTATGCGAAATTCAATTAGCAGTTATGTTATACGTATAAAACAATTTGTATCGTATAATCAAGTAACTGATCGAACTTTAATTGCCGGCATGTCATCATCACCTGGTTGCTTCCAGTCTTTTCCAAATCACTTTCGTTGAGAGGTCATCGTTGCCGTATCTCTCTCTCTCTCTCTCTCTCTCTCTCTCTCTCTCTCTCTCTCTCTCTCTCTCTCTCTCTCTCTCTCTCTCTCTCTCTCTCTCTCTCTCTCTCTGTCTATCTATCTATCTATCTATCTATCTATCTATCTATCTATCTATCTATCTATCTATCTATCTGTCTGTCTGTCTGTCTGTCTATCTATCTATCTATCTATCTATCTATCTATCTATCTATCTATCTATCTATCTATCTGTCTGTCTGTCTATCTATCTATCTATCTATCTATCTATCTATCTATCTATCTATCTATCTATCTATCTATCTATCTCTCTTCTCCTTCTTCTTCTTCTTCTTCTTCTTCTTCTTCTTCTTCTTCTTCTTCTTCTTCTTCTTCTTCTTCTTCTTCTTCTTCTTCTTCTTCTTCTTCTTCTTGTCATCAAGCACCTAGGTTGTAGGCCGTGCAGAACAAGTATGGGGTTATTTTTTGAAAATACAGATATTAAAACCAATATAAATACGTGGCAGGATTTTTCCTTCTCATTGAATGAAACAATATTCAATTAGACCTTGAAGTTAGCAAACTCTATAATGAAAGATTAGAAGTTCACTTTGTTAACAGCATTTTATGATCAAATATATTATGGAAGCATTTATTACTTCACATACTGACTAAATAACGTGAGCAGAAGTAGAATTCACAACATGTCATGCTTTGTTTAAAAAAATTGTTCTTTATAGAATATTATTGAATGATATATCAAAAACTAATAATTCCTTTAGAATGATTCATATCCTTGTTTAGCTTGCGTTCTTTATATTGTTTTACACACACACGCACACACACACTGTAGGGACAAAATTTATTTATAAGGACAAATGACACATCCAGGGGCGATATAGGGACAATTGAAATTTTGATAAGAGACAAAATAAATGTAACTGGTGGAATGACGTCACAGTACTGGGCATTGGCAACACTGTAGCAAGTACTGTGTTGTCATGTCACATGATTCCGTTTCTATAAAAAGTTATATGCATTAGCGTTCGTGTCTGTGAATACTATTGTAATTTTATGACTTTTATATAACATACAACCCACTAAAATGTTTTAGGCAAGAGAAAATAAATACCTTTTCAAGGCATATGCAGTGAACCTGAAAATGAATGTTGCTTGTTATGTTAACACAATTCCATTAACATACAGGACATTGCACAGATCTTCTCTTCCTCAATTTCCTCAAGCCTTGTCTGAAACTGTCTCACGTCTGGATCATAGATGAATACTCTCTTCATACAGCCTTGTCTTTCCACATAGCATCTTCTTTTTTAAACAGTTACAACGGTGATCTTGATGATGGTCAATGCTGTTTTCACATACATAGGTAAGTCCCTTCGGAACAGCATCGACGATACGAGAATGGATGATTCAATGTCTTTCCACGTCTTTTGTGACGTAAACTGGTGAAGAGAATGAAGTGAACCACGTTTATATATAGTTGATGAGCAGAACGAAACGGATTGAGATTGTTAGCCAATCCCATTACGCGTTACAAAATTTAGTCACATCGCGTAGTCTGTCTTCCAATTCAAAGAGAATTACCTGTGACGTCACATTCCCTATATAGGTGCGCAGTGAACAGATGCGAGATTGTTTTATTTTTAAACAGACGATGAAACTAAGAAGACAATGAATTGGAGTGCATCGGCAGCGGTTACCAAACTGAACACTGAGATACTTCCAGAAGAGGCCAACTTTAATTGGGATTTAGTGGATTTTCTTACTTCTTCGCAAGAATTTGTTCCAGTAAAATCACCTTCGCCACCTTCTCCTTATTTATATCACACGTTTAGGATTTTAAACAAAGAAAGAATGAAAAATTAGAGACATTGTTACAGCAGTAGAAAAAAGCAGATTAAACTTTTGTCTTTCAAAAGCAACAACGAGAAAAAGAAGCAAGAAGGACACGTCAGGAAGAAGAAGAAGAAGAAGAAGAAGAAGAAGAAGAAGAAGAAGAAGAAGAAGAAGAAGAAGAAGAAGAAGAAGAAGAAGAAGAAGAAGAAGAAGAAGAAGATGAAGAAGAAGAACAAGAAGAAGAAGAACAAGAAGAAGAACAAGAACAAGAACAAGAAAAACAAGAACAAGAAGAACAAGAACAAGAACAAGAAAAACAAGAACAAGAAGAACAAGAACAAGAAGAAGGAGAAACAAAGTCTAGGAGAGAAGGAGAACAGTGACAGTCAAACGGTCACGGTACTCTTGCATATTTTCGGATTGTTGAGAAGTCTGAAACTAATATATCAGACTTCATTATTACGACCCAAGAAAAGAGTTCATATACATTTTGCCAAAATTAACGAAAAATCAAAATCCCTTTTTTTTAAACCCTATGATGGACATATGTGAGTGCATGAGTGTAGACTCTTATTCTAAAAATTCAACCTAGAAGACACTTACGTTTCTTCCGTCTGGTCTATTCTGGTACAAATATTTACAATCTAATTCACAACAAAACACAGCATTTTTTTAAAGTCTATTTTTCGTCTGTATCTGCTTTTTAGTTCACTGTGTTTTAAAAAATTTCACTTTTACATTTTCCTCCTCTTCCTCTATTTTTCTCTCCTTCTTTTCTTCTCTTTCAAGACATTTCGGGGTTCTTCCTCTGCCGAGTGTACCTCTCTGCTCCTGTTGTTTCTTAGGGCAGAGTGATAGACCAATGTCCTTTCTCTTTGCTTTGATAACAGGTATCTTATCTTTTGTCTCGTTTGACACTGCTCTTGCTTTTCTTGAAGGTCTGGACATTCTGTAGCCCAATGGCCTTTATTCTTTCAGATATGGCAAGTATCTTGACTTTTATCTCGAAATAAAGGTGAGTAGTCAGTCGGCTTGTCCGACGAAAACTTTCTTATGACACCTCTGATCAGAAGTTCGATCTGTGTGGGCTCTTCCATCGTACTGGTTAGCTTGAGAGTTAAATGAGAACTGGGAAGGAAGTCACCAGCCTTTTCTATATACATTGCTCTGACATTGATATAAAGGTTACCATGGCATTTCACATGTAGTAATTACACTTTTTGCAGTCAAGATGAAACGATCACATCATTTCGTAAAGAAGGGAAAAGAAATTGAGAGACAAAAACATGATTTATCGCCTCACACAGTAGTTGAAGTCTTGGCTCGAATTCATACCAGCGATTTTAAATATGACATGAGTGAGCCAGAATATAGACCCAGAGAATCTAGACCCAGTCCTTGTCCATCACTACCAGTAACCACCAAAAATATTATTACATTCAAGAGATAGAAAAAAGCTCCAGTAAAAATTTAAAACCACGACCTACACGTACACTGTGAAGTTTAAAGATTCAAGTCTGACGTACCGCTGAAGAAAGCAGAAGGGTTCATCACTGGTGTGTGGGATTCTTTGTTAACCAATTTGAAATAGCAATGTAAAGCCAAAGACGACCATCGCTTGAGACTTTCCATTCATCACGACAGTTTGAAGTCCACAGTTTGGATCGAGTTTAGCATCCTGGCAGAATTGAAACCTTCCAAAGTCATGGATAAGATTCAAAACGTACAGCAATCCAAAAACAAGTTTCACATCACCAATGGAAACGACACTGTTCATGACCCAGATTTCTCTTCCTCAAGGGACACGAAAACGTAGAAAGATGTTATTGGTTAACGACTTTTGTAGCACCACAAGAACCATCGTTCAAATTAACAATCTTCAAGACAATATGTGTTTAGCCCGTACCATCGTAGTG
The DNA here is from genome assembly GCA_016746295.1 of Potamilus streckersoni. Classification (NCBI taxonomy): domain Eukaryota; kingdom Metazoa; phylum Mollusca; class Bivalvia; order Unionida; family Unionidae; genus Potamilus; species Potamilus streckersoni. The sequence continues at coordinate 3,363,513 of JAEAOA010001694.1, forward strand.
GGATGCCGACAAGAACGACACGGTAGAATGGAAAAGAGACTTGGAGAAAATTCGAAAATATAACCGAGCCAAACAACGAAGAGAAGCAAGCAGAAATATCCAAAGACACTGCTTGTGGCATTCCTCAAATGTAAAAATTGAAAGACGTCTTAGCTCCGCGCTACACCTTGAAAGTACATCCTTGAGAAGTGAGCACCTCTGTAATTTCAATGCAAAGATTTCAGAGAGGGAAAATACATTCACGTCTATCATCACGATGAAAATTTCGATGCAATCACCAGTATTACTGCATTCCTGGGATACAGTTATTACTGTGAGAAATGTAACTATGGATATAACTATCGAGAGCAACACAAGCATTGTCGATCGAAATCCTGTATAGACGAATGACAACGAGTGCATTGCTCAGCTTGTCAGCGCAGGTTTTTCAGCCCTGCCTGTTGCCAACAACATCTAAAGACGCAAGGATCACAGCAGAAATTTTTGCTTTCCAACTCCTGAGATTGTGCCCTACTTGTGGACAAGACTTACGTACCAACAACACCAAGGCATACATCTGTTCAGACAATAAACTATGTCACATTTGTCGCCAAATCGTGGACATGCAACATCAATGCCAATGCCACATTCAAAAATATCATTCCAAACATGAAGAAGATGACCAGAAGAACAAGAAAGGCAATTTCATCCTTTTAAATTTCGAATGCATGCAAGAGACTGGCAGTCACATTCTTAATTTCTGCGTTTCTCACCGAGCATGCGAGAAGTGCACCCAAGAGTGTATCTGTAGCCATTTTCCTTACTGTAGAAAGATTCCTGGAGTAAGCGAAAAAAATCTTTAAGTGAACAAACACTTTAGCCGATCCCGCCCTATGTATCTGAGACAAAACGTGAACTCAAGAAGATATCGAACGTTACAGAAATTCTCACTGCTATGCCACGGTGATGGCTCACAATTTCTCGGGATATGATGAACAATTTCTTTTGAGATACTATACGGAAAAAAGTACCGAATGTCCTAAAGTCACTTTGGACTGAGTCAAACTCATCTACATGCAAGTAGGAAAAGTGCATTTTAAAGATTCGATGATTAACTTAGCCATACCATTGAGTCGAATGCCTACAACGTTTCGCATGACAGAAATGATCAAAGGTTATTTTCCGCACTTTTGCAAAACTGAAGCCAATCTATTCGCCGTTCTACCCAATTTGCCTGAAGCTCACTACTACGACCTCGACAACGAGAATCTGTCTACGCTTGGTTCTAGACTCTTGCTTCGGATCCCTTCGACTTTCAGTAAGAAATATTAAAGTATTGCTGATCCGATGTGAAAATGTTACGGATTTGCTGTGGATAATTTAAAGAACTGTTCATGGAACACGGAGGGATTGATCATTTGAAGAAAGCTTGATCCATTCCCAAAGCGTGTTCCTTAGTATACCGCCAACGATTTATGCCCACCAACATACTGGCTGTCATCAATCATCAAAAGACTAACTTTGTCAAACGTCAATACCCGCTCAAACTACGTTGGTTACATTACTTGTGCGACAAGAAAGACAAATAGATTCAACATGTCCGCAACGGAGAAGGCGAAAAGACCATTGGTAGGTATTCGGTGTATAGCTGACTCAGAAAACCCCCAGATTGTGTATGAGTTTAACAGGCGCCTATTTCACGGCTGTCCCATCTGTTAACCTTAACGTGACACTAAAATTAGTTTTTTACAACGTACCTGGCGGACCTGTACCCACTATTTGACTAGAAGTTAGAAGAGCAAGGATACCAAGTGGCGCCAATGTGGGAACACGGAATACAATCAACGATTGAAAACCGCTACCGAGTTTAAATGCATCTTAAAAGTTACAAACTGGTGGACTCTCTGAACCCGCAGAACAAATTGTACGGAGGACGGAGGAATGCCACCTGTTTGCTGTACCAAGCCGACGAGGAGAAATGAGAAGAAATCAAATACTTGAACGCTTGTTCGTCGTATGCTTACGTGTGCAAATATTAACGCTTTCCCACAATCGCAACTACAATTGCTGATGGAACACATCGACGTGGACAACATTCGACAATACGAAAAATTGATTAAATGTAAAGTTTTGCCTCCTACGAAACTTGTACCATTCCGTTTTACCTCACCATTGCCAAGGAAAAATGATGTTTCACTTCTGTTGTACTTGTGCAACTAAGACCGACTTTGTCAACACAGCCAAAAAGAATGCGCCTCGACGGGAACGTGGGTTAGCGTGAAATAATTTAAAGCTCTGGACATGGGATATCAGCTGTTAGAAGTGTACGAAATTTACCACTTTCAAAAGACAGAAAAATACCATACGGGAGAAAAGACTGAGAAAGGCATTTTCTCAGACTACTTGAATTACTTTTTGAAACTGAAACACGAAGTGGATATTTTTCCTGGTACTACACTCCCGAAGGTCAAAAAGAGTCCAAGAGAAATACTGGGAGCAGGAAGATATCACTTTAGACCACGTGGAGAAAAACGAAGGCGGTCGTTTGCCAAAGTGATGTTAAATTGTTTTGGGGGTAAAATAGCACAACGCCCGTGTTTACCCAAGACTGTGTATTTGACAGAACCTTCCCGCTACTTCCAGATAATTCACAATAAAAGCAAATATATGAAACACGTGTACGTCGTTCGTGACTACTTGCTCTCAGTCAGTTACGAAGAAGAACTAGACTTTGTAGAAGCCAACGAATTTGACAATGTCATCATTATAGCCTACGTGAAAATCCCATGCTCGCTGAAAATAGTTTAAGAACTTGGACGGACGAGCATCCAGACGACAAAAGTATAATTTTTGCAAATGGCAGTTCCATACATTACGGCTAAGAATACCGTGACTCCAAAAAGACGTGCACACGGAGTGTAAATAGATATGATTGACTTTCGATTAAAGCACTAGTCAAGCGGTAAACTTTGCGTAATAAAAGAAGCCTTGCAATCTGGACAGGATGGAAACTATAAAATGACCACTTACAGACCTAACAAGATTGTACATTTACCCACACATCAAATCGTAAGTCGACCGTTGCACAATATCTACCAAATCGTGTTCCAGAAACGAGTTCGGTTTCCCAATCACATCACTTTACCATACTGACACACTGATTGTTTTGCAGCATTTAAACAGTGACATGACCCAAGACCGATAGTTCATTGTGACTACCATTGCCACGAGAGAAAGAAGAATCCTTTTACACAGCAGTATCAAGTAAGAGCAAACTCAGTTGCGGTGATGTGTCTTGCGATTGTAGGGATGCTGTACGCTGTGACCTCAGAGATTCAGTATCACATCATCATGATGCAAACTTTGATATACCTACACATACCATGGAAAGTGATGCTATGCATCACAAACCTGAAGGATTTCATTTTACCCTTATTGAAATAAACCTGCACAAGACAAATAGTTGTTCCCCGTGCATTTGACTGAATACTGTAACTTTGAAAGTCGATTGAAAACCTTCCAAGGAAAATGGCCAAAAATATTTGGGAGGACATACGTCAGAGGAATTAGCCAGGCGGGATTTTTCTACTTGGGCGAAGGAGATAAAGTTCAGTGCTTCGGTTGGGGTTTCACTTCACGAGTGGGAGAAGACCGATTCCACTTATCTGAAATATGCTCTATGGTCTCCTGATTGTTATACTTACCTTTAGTGTGACCTCGTCATTAAACTGACATACCATGTCGTTTAAGGTACCAGCTTGGCTAGGAGTCAAATGTTGTACAACACCTAGACATGTATTTAAACCCTATGTAAAAAATAATATTCAATTATCTCAAATCGAATTGCAAGAGAAGATATACAAGGACGTTTTTCAAGAACTTACTAGAGCAAAATCTCAATTGGTGACTAAATTCACAAGAAAAAAGTAAAAATAATCAACTAGCATGTCCGATTTGTGTGGATCAAGGGTGCGTTCTCCCTAAAATTCTGCTTTAGACCGCTTACAACAAAAGATTGTATTGTTATTCTTATCCGTTACCCTGAATGGTTGTGGTCAGAAATTACTTTGTTCGTCACTTATGCTCTAGGAGAAATATTTGAATGACACACGGTAATGGATACTTTACGAGAAAACATTCGTGGCTCACCTGTGGAGTTGAGAGAAAGCATTTACCGAGAGTTGTTCAAAATACAAGCCCAATGCAAAGAAAAGTTGCATCCGTTGTCACCGATTTTTAAACCACTGGCACCTAAATGCTATTGGAGGATTGATTCTGATGAAAGTGTTCCAGTGGTCAGACATTCATCCAACTACTTGTTAACAAGACGGATTAGTTTGTTACTGATTCTCTTTACTACCACGTTCACTTACTGCATCAAATTCCATAAGAAGAGATAGAGTGTTAACAAAATAGTATTTGCAATGCAAACTTAGTTCAAGAATAAACTTCTGAACGGTGTGTGATTTTTAAGTTAATGACTAAATATTTTGCATACGTCAACGGAATACGACTACTTCTGTGCAGAAAGTACACTTATTACCTCAGGCAAAAAGAGGGTATAAATACATACTACCATGCCAAGACTTTTATTAGTCGTGATACAACAGACTCAGTGGAAGGTAATCAATGACAACATTTAAACGATGGAGGATTACCATCGTCTTTCAAGATAACTGTGTTCATTAAATTGGTGTCGACTTGTGGTGTATGTTTTAGTGACTTGCATTCTGGGATATCGTTTACCAACCAATAAATAAAACATGAAAGTGGTCTCTTTAAATGCCCACAAGAGACTCATTCTGCTCAAAGCTTTTTGATTTCATCTTGATACTTCTCGACCTATATGGAAAACAAGATTCGTCAACTGTTGGGCACTGAAGATGTGTACGACGATGTTTATGTAGCTTGTGACTTCCACCGTCACTGGAAAGATGTACGTGACAAGAACATTTGGGGTTTCTAAGCTTGGACTAAAGCAGTACCCACAATGACCTAGATTTGTAATCGTAACTTCAAATATTCAGTGTTAGCAACAGTACCAGAAAAAGAAGAACAAACCGTCACCGAGGGAAAACCTCTCTCTTCAGACTAGGGTCGTCATAGAGATTCCCGAAAGACCTTTACGAGTGGACCGTTGTGTAACTGTGCCAAGGAATGTAGAGACTCTAAGAATATTAAACACTGTCCCTTTACGACACCACATTTTGATCACGAAAAATGTTGTACAGAGACTTGTTTATATTCATTATGTTTGTTTTGATATTTCTTTTATTCATGAACTTAACAATTTGGCTTTTATGTATATTTGTCTTTCTTCTGTCCAAAAAGGAAAAGAAAAAAAAGAAAAGGGCTTCCTCCTCGTTTATCCAAAGATGGAGACATGTTGTCCATCCAGACCAAAGCTCCTCCACCAATGCGAAATAAACTAATTCAAACTGCCTTCAAAGATGTCATTGATTTTAAGACTTTGATAAAACGTCCATCACCACCACTACCACTACCAGTGCAAGACAAATGCAGCCATACGGATGCATCAAGAAGATTCACGAAAAGTCTTTCAAACATCGTCAGCAGCTCCCATTCCTAGTAAGATGGCAGCGTCCTTGTTGACGATTTCCCCTACAGTCCGTAAAGCTTGAGTTAAAAAGATGATGTCAACTCATCCTTCAACAGAAGTTAAAAAGAAAAGAGAGAACCCAGAAGTAAAAGAAGAAAAGAAGACCAAAGCCATCCCATTACCGCCACCACCACCACCATTACCAAACCTACCTTCGGCTTCGAATCCTGTGTTACATCGGACATGTAATACCGTTTCTAAACCACACCTTACCCCATCCAGAGTATCATCTGCGAAGAGTGTATCACTTATTTAAAAAAAGAAGGTGTTACCAAACATTTATTACGATCCATCCCATCCTGCCGGTTATGTAAGCGTTCAGATATTGTATTGTGCTGCCACCTTTCACAAACCCATTCGACGAAAATTGTCTAGAAGTCGCACCCATGTGGAAGGCATTGATCATCAATGGCAAGCTGATTTAGCCGATGTCTCTCATTTGGCCACTTACAATCGTGGCTACAAATAATTGTTTTGTGTCATCGACATCTTTCCCAAATTTGCTTGGGTCGTGCCATTGACTTCCAAATCGAGCAGTTGGTTATCCCTGGAACTGGTGTTGAAACTAAGTGGTCGTCATCTTATTCGATGACAAACCGACAAAGGTACCGAATGTCTGATCCAACCCTCAAAACAGAATTGTAAAAAACTGACATTCATTTCTTCATCACCGAGAATCCCGAAACCAAATCCATCATCGTGGAACATTTTCAACGCACCTTTAATGAACGCATGTTGAAATATTTTACGCATCAACACTCTCTCAGGTACATTGATGTCTTTCCGCACCTCGTCCAATCGTACAACTAATCTTACCATCAGAGTATTGGACGTGCCACTGAAGAAGTGACTCCGGAAAAGGAAGTGACCGCCTTCGGGCGACTGTTTGGTATGTCCCCGAAGGTGACTGTTCCCAAGAAATGTGGAGCATTGGCAGCAGGAGATTGGGTGCGCAGTGCCAAAATCAAACGCACTTTCGAGAAAAGTTACTTACCAACTGTTATCCTCCCGTCAATAAACTGGAAAACCTGAACTTTGAAGTGGTAAAAGGAACTTTTCACTTAACCGAGATACAACTTGTGACCAAAAAGGAAGACGAAGCGTATGATATTGAAAACATTCTCGACTAAAGAACACGAAATGTTGATAAACGACGTGTCAACGAAGTAAAAGTGCGTTGGAAAGGATATCCTTCAACTTTTTAATCTTGGATCGACGCTTCGGAAATCATCGATTATAAAAAGAAAGGATTATCATGCCCTTCAATACAGATTCAATTGTTAATACTACAGCAGCGACCATCCCTTCCGCCATTTCTTCTCTGCAAGACATATAAATGCAACCCTTGTGGGTGTGGTGTTTAGAACGTGTGTCTAAAACGCAAATCGTCTTTTCCTGCCAAATCTTTGTCGGTTTTTTGTGTCATCGGTGCTGACATTGCCAAGTTTAGTTTGCAATAAGGAGACAATTGTGGACCACTTTACTCAACAGTTATCTTCTTCAGAATCCGTCCCTGAAATACTCTTTAATCGAGAGCAAAATGAGCCTTGCTTCTAACGTCAGTCACTCTTCCAACAGTAACTCTAACCATCCTCTTTTAAATACTCCTCTGACTTTCATCGACACATCGGACACTAGAACCGTGGAATTATGAATAACCAATTTCATTTAGCATTACCCAGTGACAGTTCCATGGAGGTGTTTCCCAAAAACACCTCGTGCTGTTTTACAACCAGATTACCTCGGGCTCTCCAATTGGATCACGAAACCCGTGGGAAAGTGGTTTAGGTGGAAATGATTCACCGAACACAAATCAAAAACGTCATTGAAAAGGAAAACGCTTTTACAGTGGAAGTTCATAACCCGCAAGTGCAACAAGCCTTGGATCAACGCGTCGCAATAGCTGATTTTATGAAAACACAAAACCCAAAACTAATTGCTTTACATATCTATTGAAACTATCATAAAAAATCATAATCATAATTTTGTCCTGAATTGTATGACATTTTGGGTGGAGATGTCAGGATGATCAGGATTCAAAACGAAAAAACTAGTAACTTGGATTTTGCGAAATATTTTAGATTCCATGTAGAAATGAACCAAGATCTCAATTTGATGTGTGTGTAATCAGATGTGGTGGAGTACAACGTGGTGGGACACACCTCCGTGCCGTTACTGTGTGTCATTCCTTTCAAAATGGATTCTGCCACAGCCGCTTACAAGGAAGATAATGGAAACACCTATCACATTCACCGCGAATTTGTACATCCTCACTATTTAAACGTCAGTAAGTCGTATTTCGACATTGACAACATTATTAGAAAAGGAGACATGGGACAAAATACTCCATTCACCAAAGGGAAAGTCACAGTGAAACTTTAACCTCTTGTCAATCATGTATCCTATGTACAAAGGAGTCACTAGACAACGAGGACATGGTTTAGGAGATATACTGACTTCAGACTTTCGTACAGTGGCTCTCGTGCTGAAACCGATGGTCACACGGGGATTTCACATCTTTAAAGATGCCGCGTTGACGAACGTCAAAGAATTTCTCCAGAACGTCATCATTGACTCACAAAACCCCAGAGAAACTTTTTGAGAGCAGACAAAAATGTTTTGCTTCAAACAGGCAAGGACATTTTAGACCGGCACAAAACTCCTATTAATTCCACGATAGCAGCTGAGTGAGACATTCCTGCTTCCCTGACACAACAGCAAGGACCAAGGCATAAAAAGAGGACGAAGATAATATGTCAGAGGACTTCACACCCATATCCCTAGAAAGACGAAGAAAGGAAAAACTCAGACGTTTTTTAATATAAACAAATACAGAGAGAAAATGATACACCAAGAGTTATTGGCCTTTTCCAAGTCGGAACTAGATCTGTTTGTCATGTCACCAACCATGATGACGATGCAAGAATCCCAATGGCTTGAATGTCATTCCGTCTCCTCTTTGACGAATTCCGCTCCCATCGAGTTTGAAATCAAAGGATAGCTCGATGGTTACATCGATCTGAAAAGCAGCTACTTGTATCTAAAACTAAAAGTGATCAAAACGGACAAGAGCAATCCGGGAGTCGATGCTAGATCTTGACAGCAATTTCATGCATTCCTCGATCATCGAAGTGGACATGTACTTTAATAATAAACTGGTCAGCAATAGTCAACTTCAAAATGATAAATGTCTGATGATGAATCAAGAAGAAAAATTGGACGATTATCATTTAACTCTCAAGATGACCAGTACCATGGAAGAGCCCACACAGATCTAACTTCTGATCATAGCTTTGTGAATTATCATAAGAAAGTTTTTTTCAGACAAGCCAACTAACTACTCACCTTTCTTTCGAGATAAAATTCAAGATACTTGCTATATCTGTAAATATAAAGGGCATTGGACTGCAATATGTCCAGACCGTCAAAAAGCAAAAACAGTGACTAACGAGACAAAAGTCATGAAACTTGTTATAATTGTGAAGAGAAAGGACATTGGTCTTTAGACTGCCCTACGAAATAACAGGAGCATGAGGATGAAGAAGAGGTACCATAGGCAAAGGAAAAACCTAGACGTTCCGAAAGATCAGAAAAGGAGAAACAAAATGGAGGAAGAAGATTAGGCAAAAATATAAAAGTGAAGAAATAAAAAACAGACTGAACCAAAATGGAGATACAGAAGAAAGCATGAACTTTGAATAAAAATGTTGTGTTGTGCCAGAATAGACCAGACAGAAGAAACGTAGTTGTCTCCTGATTTTGATTTTTTAGAATAAATGTCTACACTCAAGCACTCACATACGTCCATCATAAGGTTTAAAAACTAAAAGTGATTTTGAGTTTTCATTGATTTTGGCAAAATGAATATGAACTTTTTTCTTGGGTCGTAATAATGAAGTCTGCTGCATTTGTTTTCAGACTTCTCAACTATGCTTAAATATCCAAGAGTACCATGACCGTTTGACTTTCACTGTTCTCCTTCTCTCCTAGACTTTGTTTCTTCTTCTTCTTCTTCTTCTTCTTCTTCTTCTTCTTCTTCTTCTTCTTCTTCTTCTTCTTCTTCTTCTTCTTCTTCTTCTTCTTCTTCTTCTTCTTCTTCTCCTTCTTCTTGTTCTAGTTCTTCTTGTTCTTCTTGTTCTTGTTCTTCTTGTTCTTCTTCTTCTTCTTCTTCTTCTTCTTCTTCTTCTTCTTCTTCTTCTTCTTCTTCTTCTTCTTCTTCTTCTTCTTCTTCTTCTTCTTCTTCCTGTCGTTTCCTTTTTGCTTCTTTTTCTCGCTGTTGCTGTTGAAGGACAAAAGCTTGTTCTGCTTCTTTCTGCTGCTGTAAAAAATTCTCCAATTCTTTCTTCTTCCTGTCTTTGTTTAAAATCCACGATGAGTGGTAAATAAGGAGAAGGTGGCGAAGGTTTTGGTACTGAAACACATTTTTGCGAAGAAGTGCGTAAAATCGACTAAATCTCAATTAAATTTGGCCTCTTCTATATGTAGGTCTTTGCTCACTTTGGAAACCACTCACTGCTGGTGCACTCCAATTCATTGGCTTCTTAGTTCCCGTGATGTTTTTAAAAAAAAGTAAACAATATTGTATCTTTTCACTGCTTACAGAGCATAGCGCACCTATATATGGATTGTGACGTCAAAGGTAGCTCTCATCGAATTGGAAGAAAGGCTCCACAAAGTGACTGAATTTTGTAACGCGTATTAGGATTGGTAAACAATCTCAATCCGTTTCAATCCGCTCTTCGACTATAAATAAAACGTGGTTCTCTTCATTCCCTTCACCATTATTTGTCAGAAAAGTTATGGACAGCCCTTGAATCCTTAACTCTCGTATCGCCGATGCTGTTCCTTAGGGACTTACCCACGTCTATGAAAACAACATGGACCATCATTAGGATCGCTGGTCGAACTGTTTGGAAAAGAAGATATGTGGAAAGACAAGGCTATATGAAGAGGTAAAACACAGTTTGAGACAAGGTTTTAGGAAATTGAGGAAGAAAAGAAGACCTATGCAATATCCTGTATGTTAACGGAATGGTGTTTACATAAAAAACAACGGTTCTTTTCAGGTCCACTTCGTATGCATCGAAAATATATTTATTATCTCTTACCTAAAATATTTGTAGTAGTTTGTATAGTATATGTAAGTCATAAACATTACTATACTTTCCTCTGACACGAACGCGAATTCATTAAACTTTGTATAGAAAATGAAACAGGTGGCATAACGAAACGGTACTTGCTATAGTGTTGCCAGTGTCCAGTACTGTGATGTCATCCCACCCATTACATTCCTCTTGTCTCTATACAATATTCCCATTATCCATATATCGCCCCTGGGTGTGCCATTTGTCCCTATAAATAGTTTTTGTCCCTAAAGTACAAAGAAGGGTCCCTTAATATTAATTCCCATTGTCCATATACAGTCTAAGCTGTGCCATTTGTCCCTATACATTTTGTCCTTTTAAGGCAAAATAAGGTCCCGTAATGATAATTCCCATAGTCATTTTCGTATCCCACAATATTACTAATATGTTAACGTTGTTCAACCTTTTCCCAATTGAACAGTTTTAGGTTAATTTCAGTTGAATGGGTTCTGTCACAAGAATAGGTGTTTTGAAATATTAGTTTGAATACTATGATCTATCACGTGGGATATATTGCTAAATAAACTCGTAATAGACTCTTGAATGTGTATATATGGAGAGAACTGAGGAATTAAATTCACTCCTGTTTTGAAACCATTGTTATTTCTTGTATTTCTATTGTAACATCAAGTCTGTAGATTTATTTTTTGTTTTATTTAGATATTATTTGAGAAGAGAATAAAATGATTGGGAATGTTCAGTGGAAACAATAATTGCTTATTGTTATATGGTGTTATCTTGGAAATGTTGTGAATTATTCAAAGGAGTTTTAACCAATGCCATTTTGATCAGGTTACAATTCTTGGCGGACCAGTACATTTCCGGTTCTTAAATTTAAATTAAATTTTATGAATATAAAATTTTAGGATTTTATTGAATTCACTTCATTATTCTGTAAGTTCTCAATGTTTTACTTACAACATTGATAATTCAATTATTTGCTAAGTTTATAAAACTCCGATGAAGGAAAAACATAGTTTAAAAACCTCTTAAGTACCAATCCAATCTTAATCATAAAAGATTTAAATGAGTCGTTTAGCTAGGATACCGATGAAATTTTAAAGATCAATACTATCGGTTCATCCCTCCTTCCGCTTGTATTCTACGATGCCAGTATCATGTTCTTGCGATAATCAGCTATCCAAACATATTAGGCATATGACTACTGACTTTCACATTCAAATATGGCAATCCCGAACTTAGGTTACACTTTTGTTCTTTTTATTATTTCGAAACAATTAGTGGAAATTTTATATTGAAATTTGTGAAGAATTTGTAAGGAAATAATACACAATATGGAAATCATATAACATGAATTTACATATGCTGCAGTAAAATAAATTAGATGTAGGGACAGTGTACTTTATGAATCGCCTCAGTCTCAAACCAAATGTCAATTTCATTAAAACAAGCAAGGTAGAAAATGCTTATGATATTTCCTTATGCCTACACCATTGACATTTAGTATGACCGGTCTAGATGTTTATGATGCAAGAATTTGTGATTTATTTTCTGCTAAATAACCCATAAAAGTAGGAGCAATTTTGTTGTATTTATAGACGAAGTATCTGTCAGTAAACTGACTGACAATTTGATTGACTTATCATCTTAATGAGTTGGACAGTGAGATTGCTAGTTTATGGGCTGGCTATTGATCAACTTATATACCATTGGAATGATTGGTATTATTTACGGACAAAGAAATACAGACGAAAAGGAATTAGAGCTATAAAGTTATAGTAATTTATTTATACAACACATACCTTTTACAAAAACTTCAGAAAACCAATGAATCCGTTGGAAATACACAACGATTCTTATAAAGGGCTTCCATCCTAATTTGACCGTAGAATTATTTTAAATGAGGCAAATCATTTTAGGTTACCAAGATGTTAACAAAATTTAGGACTCAAAGATATAAAATATAGAGAGCATTTTTAATTAAAGAGGAATTGCCTCCAATTAAATTAGAAAGATGCCCTATACAAAGTTGAAATTAAATCCTGAAGATTAAACATGAACGGATGAATGCATGTACTCGCAAATGAAAAAGATACGATTAATCATTTAACATGAGAAGCCAGGTGAAGGTATTACACCATTAAAAAATGATACATCCAAGATGATATGCGTTGCCCCCAGAAGACAGATTAAACACAATACAAAGAGCATTATGCAAAATAATACAATGGGGAAAAGGAAGTGCATCTAAATCATCAATTTTTTAGTCAAATTATTTACATGAAATATGTGATAAAGTATATGATGTGGACTTATCGGTGCATGATGACTAATGACATTACTCAATAAAAAAAGATTATCAGCATGCTGCCTCTGGCTACATTTAAACAAACAGAAAAGGTGTTTTAATTTTAAACATAGTCAAAATATTAAAGATGACTTGTAAACTTTTAAAGAAAACGAGGGTAATAAAATCCACATAAATGTTGATTCATTCGAAAAGACATTTCAAAATTTCATTACATTTTATTCGAAGAAGGGATAGCTACTACACCATCTATTATGCATTCCTCAAGGGAATCATTTAACATACGCAATCCTAATCAATGTATAAGCCCGACCAATGATAAGGACCTAGTTCAATGATATGCCCTTAATGACTTAATTCAAATTTGCCCAAATTAGTTTGTTGTAGGAGGAGTTTTGTAGTACATGAATGAAGAAAAATCAGACCAGCTGTCACAATTCTTTGATATAGAGATTTTAAAGGTACGGTTTTGTCCAAATTTAATTGTTCAACTTTTGTACAACTAATAGTATTTGAAATCAAAGTAAAACGTTGCAACCGCATCGTATACCAATTAATGAGTGATTTTGAGAAACAGAATAAAAATGCTGAAATGTAATGATTGTGCAAAAGAAACATTGCCAGATTGGCAATTAGTTGCGGAAATGAGAAGAACATAGAGACATTATTGAACAATTGCTTGTCAATGTGGGTAAACAGGAAATAAAAAGGGCTTATTGTATTTGAACGAGAAAGGTCATTCATGGTCACAGACAGAATTAATGTCTCAATTTCTAAAGTAATATGAATTAGAACTCATGTAAAATTAATCGAAAGATAAACTTCCGATTCATAACAATGTATTATATCACCGTTATCATGCGATTCATTTTTCACAGTAGATTGGTTGGTCGACACTAACCAAATTTAAAACAAACAAACGAGATCTAATGCACTGTTCTGAATGCCACTTTTGTCACTTACGTTGCATGTGACATTTGTGTGAATAACATTTTTACTTAAAATGATGACAAACACAGAGCATGGAGTGGCATGAGAGTTTGGAAGAAGAGTCAACTAATCTGGGCAATGTGGACAGTGATTTGCTTTTGGAAATTAGAAAAGAAAACCTATACCATAAATAATCAATTGAGTTTGACAATTTAATGGTTCTTTTTAGCATCACAATTTGTTGTATGAAACTAAGCCACTCTTATTTGATTGTCATGCGTTCACATCAAATAAAACTATGGTAGATAAAAAAATAATGAAAGGCATGCGTTGGTCGACATTGTAAAAGATGATAACAAATCCACTATCAGACTTGGAAAAGGCAAACATTTCGAAAACAATTCTTTTGTTTTTATCTAGCCAAATTACATCTACCTGATAATATTACTGGACTTTTTTCAAACATATTTGTTAAAATTGTAGAGGTAAGAGGAAAATAGTATAACCGTACTGGCTAATAAATACCATTATTTGACCTACGGACAAATATTGACTGATACAAAGATATAATTTATCATTGCACTTTACACTCGTGTTGTTGCCTACAACTTGCTTTCGAAATAGCTATTGAAGTTTGTAACTGATCTTCTGTCAAACTCTAAAATTGAGAACGTTTTAAGCTATCCTTTCCAATTCTTTTTAGCCACTTCACAGTCAATTGCCTAAACGCGCGTTCATAGATTTGATTTAATTGATCAATACATAATTCAAACAAAAATTTAGTTGATCTACAATTAATATCACACTGAATTGTGCCCATGTAAGATGTTTTGTCTCCTCCATTTACGTTTATATAGGCCTAGAGGCAGACACCAAACTCGTTGCTTAATCATAAGACTGCACAATAGAATCTGAATCTAATCTAACTTAATGAATAATGAAAGCACAACGAATTTAGTAACATAATTGGCAAAAATGTGTGACTTGATAACCTTTGCATTTGGCTTGATTAGAGACTTACGACTTACACATGTAAATAGACTGCATAGTAATGGTCTTCAATTAACTAATAGTAAACAAGGTATTCGCGTGCAAATCAACATAAACACTAATGTAATTGCTCACTAAATATATATATATATATATATATATATATATATATATATATATATATATATATATATATATATATATATATATAAGATATACAATCAAAAATACTTACTCAAAGACGGGTATGTTTCCGTAGTGATAGCTCTCGAGGATAAGTGAGAGAAATGGTTAAAGTTATTAAAGTCCGTTTAACTAGGTTAGGTGTCTACAAAGCAATAAAATTGCAAAAGATACCAACGGTTTTTCCTTGGTGTCTAGTATGGATAATACATTCTTTACGATTGCTGAGTTGGTTTTACTTGATTTCTTGATTTCAGACAGTCGAAAACCAAGTTATTGACAATACTTTGTCTCCTAGCAAACAACATACCTCTACGTAATTTGATTAATATACTGTCATCTTTGTACAATTTTACTAGTGTTCTCTTTCAGAGATTGTCCATCATAAAAAGTGAGCGCTCCAAAATGCAGGATTCACGCTGTGATGAATGGACCTTGTATACATCGTTTCCGAGTCAATTGTCTGCCATATCCTATCGCAGATCAATAGTTTCCCGTGCTTGTCGGCGCGGCATTTGCACACAAAATAACGTTTCGAATTGATCATCCTCATGCCAGAGCACATTACCCAATTTGGGGTTGCAGGGAATCGGTCGGCTTGATCGGCCAAATGCACAACAACAACCTTTAATTTTGGTCTCATGTAATTTGCCTGTACAATAAAGTTAATTTGATTTAATAATAAATGGCACGAAGACTTAACGTCAATAAGATCACAATTAAGGTTGCAAAAGTCATCAATGGTAAGAAACGTATTTCCTTGATGTCTGTTAAGGGTAATGCAATCTTTGGAATTAATTACCCCAATCCCAGAGCACATTACACAATTTGGAGTGGCGAGGATTTTATCTTTTGTTTGGGTTGTAGCCTCGTCAGATCTTTGCAGACCATTCAAGGGGGCCACACCTTTCGAGACTTCTTATTTATGCGAACATCTAACCTTCTGATCTATTATTTAATTAGATTATACGGGATATTAGAGGTCCCATATAAAAAAATCGATACTTCATATGTATTTTCGTCATCGTTAGTTTCATTGAGAGTCAAAATCTATCAATGTGATTTGAGCGTTATTGTATTCCCTAATTAATTTAATAGTTTATCTATCTTGTTTTCACATTTTGAATAAAAACATTTTCACATTCTAGATTTTAAGATGTTATATCTCTAAAGAGTTGAGGATATTTTGTGTGGGTAAGTTCAGAAATGTACGATGGGGTTTTTTGAATACTTTATTACCTTATGTTAGCAATATACGTTCATTGTATCAAATTATACTTTGTGCGTTCTTGTACTTTAAGATTTCTCCGAAGTATTTTTAAGGCTTGAATTGTACAGCACAAAATACTCCGAGGAAATATACATTACCGTAAAAATGTATTTAAAACAACTGTCGTATACCTATGCATGTTAACAACGTTTGCATGCAACTCAGAATGAATATCACTTTCTAAAATCCATTTAATTAGGAAAATATGTTTTATTTTGACTTTTTAATGTGTAGGTAGGTTGCTTAATGAAGACTTGTTTGAATATTATCATTTTTGTCAAGTTGTATACGTACTACTAACTGAAAGCATTATATTATTATTCTAAAGATGTGGACCATGGTTTCTGTAAATGCATGATTACATTTGAAAGTAATACAATCATATTAAAATGTTTTGTAATTGTCAGCCATTTTCATGACACTTGAAATTGTAACCTACTTTCAACATGTGACCTGAAACGCTTATTTGCTCCTTTTCTAACCTTTACACTTGTTCTATTATCAGAGAGTTTCATACGAAGCATAGTCGACACATAGATAATACGATGTATAAATATTTGTTTCCAAACATTTGACCGTATGTTAACATAAAGGGGATTTACGTTTAAATTCAATACGCTCGAAATATATTTTAGTTCTATACTTTAAATATGAAGCAGCCAAAAAAAATAATTAAAGACACACCTATTACATGTAGTAAAATACAGTTATTACAGGTAATAAGAAGACCAAATACCAGTTTCGACAGTCATTGAACTGATTTTAATAATGATTATGGAATCAAGAAAAAATAATGATTTCACTTAAGTCCAATTTAGGGACAGTTGGTTAATATTTTTTACTTTGTTTATACGAAATGTTAAACCAATATCTTGAACTTATGTCACAAATAGTATATAAGTGTTTTCTATACTTGTACAACTTAATTGTTAAGGCCATTGTTTAAGAAAGGAATATTCATTTATGCTTAAGTAAGAGTTAGGCAAAATGCGTCCTCTGTATTCTCTCGCATTATTCTTCAGGTAGCAAATTTTAGAGAAATCACTGACACATTGTAGACTGGAAAATAAAATAGAGAATTGCCCTCTCAGACGATGTTATAGTTGACTAACGATGGAAAATAAGCAAGCATCTACGACCTGTAACTAAATTGGCAAATTTAATATCAGAGACCTCATTGATTTGAAATGAAAATACGATAAAAATTTCAATTGTGGTATGCCAAAAAAGAATATTTATAAGTTATAGCCATATATAATTGAAGACACAACAAATATGAATGGTCAGCAAAATATAAATATATCTCCTTTTTGCAACTCATATTTCCTTTTGTTTTGCGAACATAAAACTAATGTCGTCTAGCATGGACTTCATACGTGATAACTTTATGAAACTTCATACATACAGATAAACTCTATGACATGTATTTATAAAATACACGTCTTTTGTTTCATGCTTTTGCACCACATCATCTGAACAACGAAATATTGTAGCAAAATGCATATTCATGAAAATATATATGTAGTTTCATTTAAAATTCTCTTTTAAATAATTGACGTCTATTAAAAGAGTCTCCATAGCCAGTTTGAAGCTATTTTTCTACTCATCCGTTGTCCCTCAAAGAATACGATCGAAATGCCAGAAACGTCAAAGAATCAGGCCTGTTTGTTCATAAACATGTAATCTATATTAACAATTACTGAGAACGTATTACAACGAAAGTATGAGGGGAGCTATATATATATATATATATATATATATATATATATATATATATATATATATATATATATATATATATATATATATATATATATATATATATATATATATATATACATCAAAACTCAAAAACGTTTACGGAGAGATAATTTGAGCAAAAATCAGAAAGAAACGGCAGAAATACCTAGAGAACAAAAATGGTAAACACTGACCTTCAGCTGTAAAATATACAGGTGGTATTTAGGCTCTACTCTTATCACAATATATGTGAAAAACGAAAGAGAAACAATGTAAAGCATTATATAATGCCAAATCTCCTTTAAAAAAACAAATGATGTTAACTGTATTCGTAGCCATGACTAATGTGCCAATAGGATAAAACAAGCTTGAAGGAAAAAAATGTTCCATACAAATGAAATCGTTTCACTGAAAAGGTTTTACTTAGTGAATGTTTCATTCATAATTGTCGTTTCTTTTGCGATATGCATTTAAATTATGGCACAAGACTGACTGAGAACTTGAAAAAATTGATCACGAGCGTATAATGAGAAGGCTTAAATATAATCTTGTTTTCTTAATCTCAGGTTAACTTTTTTAAAAAGTATCATTAAATTTTGATATCCTTTGGGATGTGTAATAATTATATCCAGCCCATGACGTTTTGAATGGTCATATATTATATAGATACTACATTCTCGTACAGGTACCAGGAAAATTAAAACCTTTGCAACAGTTTATCATTATTTAGCTGTTCGTAGACTTATCGTATGCATGGATTTTCGAACTAACTAGTTTTCTATTGGAACAATATCAGTAGCAATGATATATGATTAATTGCTTAAAGCAAGTTTACTGAACTTTAAGTGGGTTAACAAGTGCACACTTGGTTGAAGGCCTTAACTCTTGTTTTGTTATCAGAGTCTTTTGGGGGTGGGATTGTTGGGGGGATGGATTGTGTCCAGATACCATATTCAACTGAATAATTTGCTCGCAAACTGTTAGTTTCTTCTTTTATGATTGAAACGTGTATATCAAGGAACCAGAAAATATAATTATAAAGAAGCACTATTTAGAATGATCTAGTACACTGGATATGCTTTTTTTTCTTATTCAGAAATCACAAAATACGTCACCTTACGGAAGATTTGTAACATGTTGAAAGTAGGTGCATTTCTTTTTTGCAGCGTCTTCGGTGATTTGCAGGTATGAAAAGTCGACAGTAACTGCCGTTTCTTTTTGTATCTTTTGTGTCTTCAAGGTTGATGTGATGGGTGATGTGATTATAATTTTTAACGTAGCTTTAACAAATTTTCAGTCATATCGCTACTATGTCTGCAAAGTGGCAGTTTATAGTGATGTCTAGCACTGGGACATCATGCAGCAGTCATGTAGCATGATGTCCCACCCATTCGCACTATCCTGACACCAGGACGTCCAGTCCTAATATTAACTCTTAATGATGAGCGCCAAGCAAGAAAGCTGCTAGTAATATTTTTATAAGTCTTTGGTATGACTCGACTAGGAATCAAACCCACGACCTCCCGCATCCGAGCCGGATGCTCTAACCTAATCACTAGGCCACATGGGCAGTTTTTAAGGTTGAAGACAAAATAATAATAATGTGTAAATTTGAAAATGGTTTGGATGAAATTATGACCGTACCTACAATGCACTGAAACTCAATACGTCTATAACAAACGATACTATGTAATTTTTGTACTTCACAAAATGGCAAAATTCTACTTTCCGAACTGTTAACAGGAGTAAAACGATCCAGGTTTCTTAACAAAGGCCCTTTACATATCTTACTTTTCTTTTGATTTTTGAGATTACCTTTCTCTCGATTTTTGAAATTATAGAAACTCAAACCGTTTACAGGATTCATTGAAACAAATTCCTGAAGCCTTTATAAGCTTCTCAATATCCTTATGAATACTTTCCTTTGCAATATTATATTCACAATTCGGCTTCTTAGTGCTAAATCTTTGGCTAGATTACTTTCTATATGTATCGTGCAATTACTTGACATTTATATGTCCGATTGATTCTCCTTCGCATTGAAATATTGTCTTTCTTGATCATTGAATCCAACTTTTATACCATATATTAGGTCAATCGAGCAGATACAAAAAATGCATTTTATTTTAGAATAAAATATGTTCTTGGCTATATTCTTTATTCGGTCGGTGGGTTGTTTCTGCAAACTATATAAAGCTCCAAAATGCATATACTCCAGCACAAGGATAAACCGTTCGCTGTATAACAATTTCCCCACTATTATACTGTCTGACTTGCAAGTTTCCCTGTTTAGTCCTTTATTGGCTCAAGTACTTTCTCAGGTCGTTTTGGGTCATGTAATACATAGAGCTGATACGTGACTAATAGCTTAAACAGAATAAATCCTATGAATTACATGTGCATCTATTCTTTAGGTGAAGGGCTTTAGTCACAAAATCTAATGATAAATACAATTTCGTAAGAATATTGCTTTTGATCTAGTTTGGTTTGACTAGGTTTTCAAATATATTTTCATAAGATCATATATTTTCATTATCTTTTCATAAGAACTTGTCACCTTTCTTATATTTATTTCGAATCCACTGAAAAACTTAAAACAGTAAAAAGTTATTTTCAGGCAATTACATATATAATATATTGTTTATTCTTAAAATCTGTTCAAATTGAAATTAGTGTGCCATTTATAATTGGTACATGGTAACAGAGCGTTTTCATTGTTTCAATATATATGTATATGTGTATATATATATATATATATATATATATATATATATATATATATATATATATATATATATATAGAGAGAGAGAGAGAGAGAGAGAGAGAGATAGAGAGAGAGAGAGGAACTATTGCGCGTTACATTTTGTGAATAATTTTAACAAGGTTTTAAGTGAATCGATGCTCATTAATATAAAGTTAGAGGAAACACTTATATTGGACATTCGAATGTCCAGTATACAACGATGCGATTCAAAATCCATTTATAATAATACAAAGATACAAGCATGAATAAATTTGTTAATTAGTATAGTTGAATAAAAATGTCATATTATTTCATTTTAACATAAATGAATGACATTTTATATGCTCTTATCAAATATCAACGCGTAAATTACTCTGAATCATGGCCATTGAAAGTAATTAAAAAGACATCAGATCACGTATTAATGTTTTGCCAACAAAACAAATACACTTGATAGTTAAAGTCGTCCAGAAACAACTACACTACATACTTCCACTAACATCGCCACCTGTCATTGATTACCTCTCTCATCAATACAGTGCCCGATTCAACTACATATGTCGCCATCTATAACTGATCACCTCTCTAATCCGAAATGTATGATTAAACAACAAAAGTCGACTACTATTTTTACCTGTACAGTCGCCTTCTATCTTTAATGACTCTTGTCATCTAAATGGTGTCTGATTCAAGCATATCATTCGCCTCTAGTGACTGATTTCCTCTCTCATCCAGACAGTGTCTGATTTCACCAGTCTTCTTTTCCGCTTAAAGTTTACCTCCGTTAAACACACTAACATGTTTTGAACTTTATATACGTATTAGACAACATCGCGCTATTTCAGTTCATCAATAATATTTGTGCGTTGTTTTCATTTAAAGACACTTGACATCAAGACTATAAATTTAGATTTTCAGGTTTAATAAAACTAATGTTTGGTGATACTGATAATTCTGCACACAAAATAATTTTAAAATACGCAATCTATAGCAAGTAATTGATGACAACTAACCTCAGAACTGCAGAACTGTATGCTTTTGAGTTGAAAATGTACACCGTAAAGAGAAGCATTGATAGGAAAATTAGCACTGCAAAATAAGTGATATCAGGTTGATAATAGCAGGAGGAAACACGGTGGTTATGCACAGTTACAAAATAAATTATAGTTTCTAATTTGTGCAGATACATCGTTTTGAACAAATACTTCAGATCAAATTCACAAAATCGGATGAAAAGGTTTACATTACCCAATCTGAGCTAGTTGCTGCCATGCATGACGCTCATTGTCCTTTAGCGTATGCTTCCACAACTATCTCATTTAAATTGAAAATCATTCATCACGCTAAGTAATTAATGTTTGTCCCTCCCAAATGATTCTGACAAAACGTTTAAGTAAATACGGTATACAAAGATCAATAAAACAGGATCAGTATTTCATTTCTCCGACAAATACGCACGGAAGATTGTAGAGTCAGTGAAATCTCTAATGTGTTCACGGAATAGAGATATGCGATGTGGTACTCTATTTGATGCTAAACGTCTGTCAGTCTTGACGATGATAAACGTATCTTTCTCTTCCAAGACGTAAACATAACACAGGGAATATACCATGGGACCTAAGAGGGTATATACTTCTACAGTGGAAGGTAAGTACATAGCAGATTTTAAAAGGAATGTCGGTTGTACAACATGAGTGTATAACAGATTGTCAAACGGCTATACTAATTGTAAACTATTTTAGATTTCTATAAGGTTCTTAGTTATTACAGATTATAAGCATTTACTTATCAATGACACATTATACATTCGCTCGACGCCACTACATATATTGATGAATGTTTAAACAAAAAGTCAAGTCAAAAGTCAACAAAAAAATGGTCAGCAAGAACTTCAAAAGTGGTATCCTAGTTTTACAACTCGGACTTGATGACCATTTAAGGCAAGAGCTGATGGATGTATATTGATGAATATACATATACATATATTGATCAACAAATATTGTAAACTTGTCAATATACTTTATGATACTCATCCCATACTAACATTTACGCCACTCAAGAGTCATAAAATATGCATCAGTGTCGTTAAACTTAGAAGTCTCTACGAAAATTGCTTTTATTTAGCTTTCATTTCAGTATTCTACAATTTCATTATTTATAAATATATTCTCTTTAAAATAAAACTTCTTTCTGATGGAAGATATAAGCTAAACATCAATTATCATTTCATGAGGTCAAGCAAACTTTCTTTCAACATAACATTTGATGAAACATTACTCGAGTTAAAAAAGTATTCATCGAAGTTGGTTAAAATATTACCTTAAAATTTAAAATCGCATTATAGTTATAGAAACAAAAAGTTGTAAATTTGGGTGTACAGGTCTCATCTGATCGATGAAATTTCTTAAGGAATTCAAAGCAGCTTAACTGATATTCGCGACAATAGTTTGCTATAAAATGCATATTAGTCATGTCGAATTGGGTAAAAATATATTGGATAAGATACAACATGCAAAGGAAGTTTGTTTACTGAGAATAAATTCATGTCCACACTATAGTTAAATACTTTAGGAGACTTTAGCTTTTGTACAATTTTATTCGGCAATTAAAATAAGCCAACCGGACGTAACCATCCACAGAATAAACTAGTAATTCAGAATTGTTTGAATTCTGATCAATTTAAATTCAGTTAATCCATGCAGCAAAGAAAATTGAAATCGTAATTCCATTAGTCATCACGAATTCTCAAAATTTAATTCTGACTGAAAATGAAAATTTCCGTAGAAACCAAACTAAAATGAACCTTTTCTCTGCTTTTAAGCAAAATATAGCAATTCCGGCTTCAAAAGTGGAAATTATTTTATATATTTTACAGAGTCTATGTATATGATGCATATATGAACAGATACAATTTTGTTTTATTTGTGTGCTCTATCCAAAGTGGTTACCCTTTGTATCAAGCTTATCATATTTAATTTATTTAAGACAGCATTTGGTCTTAACTGTAAGATATATTAGTTTATGTGCATCAGTTGCTGTCTCTTACAGCCGTTTATTTTGGTATTTTGTTTTTCATTCTTTAAAATGGCATTACTCACCTGAAAATGGGAGCCTTATTCGAAACCGATATAAAATTAGGTACCCGATCGATATCCAGTATCATCTGTGCCCTGCACCGTTTAGTGTCTCTTAAATACACATTTGTCGCTGTATTTGCAAATACTTTGTATGTAGTCCATTCTCCTTTACATTGAACCAAATTATTGTTTAATGCATCTTTCTTTTTCTTTACTCAGCAAATGAATTCACGGTTTACGAGTGTGCTGGGTTATAATGTTCAAATCAACATGTAACTAAATAACATACACACAATTATGTGTGTAATTATAGTTAGAGAAAAGGAAGTAATATCGAAATTTCTTAGTGCACTATACCGTCTTCTCAATTGCTTATAAAATCATGATTTGGTGATAATCAAAAGTTTATGAATCAAGCAAACTGCATTAGTCAATCAGTTTAATATAATAGATTCAAAATCTTACTGAAAATGGGAATCATCGGGTTGTACACGTAAGCATACGCAATTATAAATTCGGTCCGTACTCCTCTGGGTTCAAGTAATTTCAATAAAGATTATGAGATTTCTACTCAGAAACTATATGTCAGGTTATATTTGTTTCACTATTCATAAAAAGAACAATTTAAATAATGATGCCTGACAAAGCACCATCTGTGGAGATGAATCAACTATTCAATGTTTTACGATGATATGCAGAAAAGATGGAAAACAAATGGTATGCAGAGATAACAAAATAAAAACTAAAACATAGGCCTTCAATTCATGCCCAGGTTCTATTTCTTGTAAACATAATATATAAATTGGTGTATTTTATCATTGTGTTCTAAGGAGAGACTTAAAATAATGTATGGAATACATTTACCAACATTGCCTATAATGTTTAATGTTGTTTAGAATATATTCGAACATGAGTAAATGTCTCTGTTGAAAACCAATTATTGTTCTCTGGTATATAAGATGACACTTTCCAAGTTTTCAGACGTAATTTATATACCTTTTGCATTTTTCAAAAGTAGCACATCTTTCCTTAACGTAGGGAAATAAAATATTTAAAGAATCTTGAGAAACGTCGTTAGGCGGTTGTCGTTACGACGTACATGACAAATCATAAATCTAAACTACCATTCTCTTCCTAAGTCAATTTTGGCTCTTCTTCATTTTATGTTTTCATTTAGTTTGAAGGCGAATTAATCTGACACTCGAACACTTGTTAAACTTTAATGCTATAAAAAGATCAGTTTCAGGGGAAAATCAAATTGAAAAGTCGAAGTTATGTATTTCAAAATACCAAAAGGACAATTCTTCTGACCCACTTGTATGTTGTCGATATCAGTCGACTTCTTCTTTGTTAATTTTTAATTAATATTGATAGTAGCATTCAAGACCACATCAGCAGTACTCGCAATGCTATCACTTGTGGCATAAATATTGCTTCGGGTTTTCTTTTGGCTGCCTTTACTGAAACAATGCAGACTATATTGTTGATTTATATAGACTTAATTCAATATACATACACACACACACACACACACATATATATATATATATATATATATATATATATATATATATATATATATATATATATATATTTATATATATATATATTTATATATATATACAATATATATATACAAGTCTATTAATATTGCTTAATAGGTATTATGTGTACTGTTATGTATATCTATATTGTGTATTTAACTATTGTCCAGAATTGTATATTGTAAAGGACTTTTTGTAAACAATATATTACATAGCTATCGTTTGGAGGTTGTATTTTAAGGTAATAAGTGTAAATACGCTTAGAGGGTTTTTGACATTAGAAAGTTCTAGGAGCACATTTATAACTCATATCCTGGTCATCTTATTGTATGTTAGGTTTTAATATAAGATTAAGAAGTAAACAAAAGTCGTCATTCATACTTTTAAGTTCAGCTCTAAAATCATCGATAGTTGTTTTCAAACATACAAAATTTGAAAGGAATCATTTATTAACAATAATTGTTAGGAATTGCAAAGTGCTAATTGATGTTTGGACTGTATCTTTTACTGGATTATTGTTAAATCATTAAGAACGTCAGGATTAGATTAGCTTATTATTATAAGTGACTAAACAAGCAAAGCCAGCACGTTTAGTAAAGTTCAACAAATAGTTTTTCCCTAGAAGACAGTGAACATTTAAAGATCTTTAACGTATTTTAAATTAAATCCCAAATAATACTAAAAGTTCCATCACAAATCTAAATGTATATGTCGCGAATTGCTGATGTACCAATAACATTGAATGAGCTGATGTGCCAACATTATCCATGTGTCACGAGGATCCAGAATGTCTTTGAAAAATCCATAATAAGTACAAGATAGTGTTTTATTCCAAACAGCCAATGAGCACTTTGTAATTGCAATTATTAACATGAATGAATTATTAATCTCAAATTATATTCTGAGCATACTAGTGAAAGAAGTGAAAGAAGATTCGAGACTGATATTAAAGCAGGGTGAATAATCTAGTTTATCTTAAACTTATATATATATATATATATATATATATATATATATATATATATATATATATATATATATATCAACACTTGCCCTATAAACTCAACCATCTTATTGGAACCTTAACCCAAACTATACACATGATCGTTTTCAGAACCGTCAAAGGTCATAATCAAAGCGTGTACTTGAACACAAAGCAAAGCAGTTATCTATTTATGACTTACAAACCAGACAAAAAGATACGCACCCAAACTCTATCGTCAATCATGAACAAAGGTGAAGCACACAAAATAATTAAGTTTACTTAACAGATTAATGTATATTTGATTTACTTGCAAATATATACATTGAGAAGGGTAATAGTTTTCCTCCAGAAGATAAGCGAATCCATCTTTGCTCTCCGTAAGTTAGGTATGTCACAGTTTTCCTTTTCTGCGCAATGTATGATATGCTTAGCAGGACGAGCCAAGACATAAAATATATATAAATTATATTTGCCAGTCCATGCACTAAGATGTGCGATTTCAAACATTAGAGAACACGAAAACATAAGCCTTTTCTCATATTACGAAAGATCTAACTGCAAATTTTTCAGGACTGTTGTCCCGAGAGGGTCACTAAATCGGACGTTTTCATTATGTCATTGTAAGTGCAAGCTGATACGGAACACAATATTATCACTGACAATCCATTAAGTGAATTCGTGCCAAAAGGAATGTAGCAATGCCATTATCGTAGACCAATATAACATATTTGGTCTACAGTGTTACCTACCCGTTCTTTTCAATGATTTTTAATGTTTGGATGTGTTGGTGGTGGTAGGGATTATCGCCCTTTGTTTTTTTCATCTATACGTTTATTTTTATTTTGATTATTAATGCGTATATTAGGACGTTATTACTTCTACCAAACCATGCTGAAGCTAACTAGTTACTTTAGATGATATTAAATAGGTCTATTTATTTAGATGGCATGTCCATTTTCTAGAAACAATTCGTTCAAACGTTTTAACTGATAGCATTACTTTTAGAAAAATGAAATAATTTATGTGGTACTTTTTGGGTTTGTTGTCAGCTTTGTATTATGTATTTGTTTTAAAAATACAATGAATTATTTTTTACAAATTGGAAAACTTTAAAGTTTATATACTCTTTGGTATAAGATGTTCTGTTACGTTCACTAGTGAATAAACTATTCTAATTAAGGAATGTGTACATTTATGTTAATATAATGGCAATACACATCTTGGCAGACATTTACATTGAATTCAGTTCAATCAGTTTCTTGGAAAATTAGTATTTTTGACATAGGACACACATTCAAATTTAGTGCAAATCTGCCAAATCAATTAACTCCCCTCCTATCTCAATTGCTCTGTGAAAATCTACAAAATCGAGTTAACTTCCGTTCCATGTCAGTCATTTGTGCATGATTGCGATAATAATTTCCGTCTTTTCCAACCACTTGTCGTCCTGTAAGTCTTCTTGTCAATCATAAATGTCATTAATAATGTCAGTTTGCTAGATTTTATCTAGCTTTTTTTAAAATTATCTTTCCATTTTAAATACTTGCCGCCACGTATAGCATATCATGTGCTGAAAAAGTCCCACAACAACAAAAACAACAACCATTTCACAGCATTTAACACCTTGATACATATTAATATTGGTTAGCAAATAGTAACATGTTATATATCTTTATACAAAGAAAAATATTATTAATTGATTTACAGTCTGTATTACATAAAAGTCTCAACTGAAATGTGTGAAATATAATGTTCGTGGTTTGATATATTTTTTCCACTAATTTCGGACGTATATTATATCCTTATTAAACATAATAAATGTTTTAATGTGTGAGGACACAAATGTGAACATGGGATAGGAAGATATGAAGAAAAAACTAAATGTGTGAATCAAATTCCTTTTCATAACTTTGCCAGTAGGTATGGCTCTTTACAACTGTCTCATTCCTTATATATTTTGACAGATTTATATCTTTAATAATGGTTTTAATATCATGAAAATGTTACTATGACTACAACCTTCAAAATCGTTTTAAACATCGGTTAGAAGTTTTAACAAGACGTATATCAATAACACGGTCAAACTTTTGTGTACGGCATTCTACATCAAACATTCAGTTTATTTTTAAATGTATTATCGATAAAGGTATTGTTTGCCCATCAACAATTTGTGTGTGTGTTAAAGAGAGACACACAAAGACAGAATATTAATTTTATTTATTTTTATTAATATACACTGTGTAAACTAGAAGACAGAACATTTCCAGAATTATGTGTAACCCCCAAAACAAATTCAGGCCTTGTTACATTGAATATGTAAAATATGACGCTTGTGATGTCAAAAAAAAAGAAACTAAAATACTATTTGCTCTTTTGATAGCTTATTCTTGGTTTTAGTTGCATATGATAAAGCCATATTTGAAATGTAGCGGTAATAAAATTAATGTTTGCTCTTTTGGCAGCTTACGTACTGTTTAGATTGCACACAATACATCTTGTAAAGTCAACCATATACTATCTTCTGTAACTTTAACCCATTGCCATGGACCAAACAAACATAATGAGACCCCATTCACCTTGCCATTTCTGTTGTACATTATGATCTTACAATTTAAGTACGCAGAACTATATTTTAAAAGGAAATAATCTAAGAAATTTAACTATATAAAAACATTTAAGTTTGTTAGAGTATAATTATGCTGTTTTTTGTGTCTTTTTTACCCTAACCTTCTTGTTGTAATATAAATATATGTCAAATTATCATTATCTATAGTGAATGTTTCATCAAAATGTTTTCTACAAATGCCCTTAGCAAATAATTTTTAACAATATCGTAATCATATTGTAAGGGGGTATATTGCAGTCGGTTTGTTATTACTTCTGAGTTTTAATATTCTTCACAATTCATTACAATTACTACATGTACGATTTAGGTAGATGTTTCCGCTTTTATAAACCTCGTTGTGCTAAGCTGAATTGAAATCTTTATCCGATTATTGCTGAAGCGCTTATAAACATAAAGATTGTGAAATGCAACGTTTGCGTGTTAATATTAATTCTTTCTGTTGGTGCACATATTTTGCTCACGTGATACTGACCAGCCTACCAGTTTTTGCTACGTTAAACCCTCGTTAATAGCTATTGGTCACTACTCTTTGGTGCCCCATACTCCAACGTGCACTATATTAAATGACAATGGACACTATTCATATTCACAATAGCAAAGAACAGTAGCGGGTTTTTGTTCAAAGCCGGTGTAGAACAGGAAGATTCCTAAAGCAATTTCTAAAGTTCTCAAAATACCTGACAATTTTGGCTTAGTCGGGCTAGCAGTCAGGAGTTTAGGATATTCATCAGTGTTTCTAAATGTGCTTACAAAGGATTGTTATACTGGAGAACATGCATTATGAAGAAATAAGTTCATTGATGACAACGAAATAAAAGTGAATTTCAGAAAAAGTTATGTCCACAAATGTGGTATATCCAGTAAGTAATGGAAGCCATCGGTTAAATGGCTTGATTCAGCTGCTCTATTTTGTGCTAGTTGTGCTGTTTTTCACTATATATATATATATATATATATATATATATATATATATATATATATATATATATATATATATATATATATATATATATGGTTATTGGCAGGTTTCATCTAAACTACTGTTTTTAATATACATTGGCTGTTTTGTTGGAACGTGTGTCTTTTATCTATTTCTTTTGGAAACGAGATTTGCTAGATTTTTCAGTTGTATGAACTGCTACAACTGCTACTGAACATACGTTCATCACGTGATACTTACCAGTCTATCTGTTTATGCTACATTAGACCATCATCAACAGCTTTTAATCACTATTATTCAGCGCTCATACTACAATGTGCACTATACTAAATGACCATGGACAATATTCATATTCACAATAGCAAAGAACAGTAACATCTTTTCAAAGCCGTCATAGAACAGGAATAGAAATTCCAGCTGTCTCCCTCTTTCACTTTCCTTGACCGTCAATTTACCATTCAAATTCCACTTTATTATCAACCTTTAACTTTGACTAATTATAATAGTCATCTTATTGTTCAAGGTCCATTCGGTTGTACCACCGGAAACGTTCACAGAAATAGTCAATTTTATCAACGATTAGGATAATGACATCTGTTTCCTGACTGCAATATGCTAAAGAACATCGGGTTATGAACAAAAGTGTGCGGATCCAACACCCCCTAGTCACTTTCTCAAGTCATTATAACGTCACTCTGGTGGGGGTGTAATCGCTGTTATTTCTAAGAACTCCATACTCAACAGTCTTAACTACACTACAGTCGTCAATTTTAGGCACGCATAATTTAAACTGATCAATGCCACCCCTACAATGGAACAAAGGACAGTCCATTCTATTCTGCATCTTTCGACCGCATTCTACTAATCGAAACAACAAGCTAGGGAATCTCTGTTTTGGAGCAGTTTGCTATCTTGTGGAATATCAAAATTTAAATGGATGGCAGTCTGATTATTCTTGGAAATCGCAGCTTTCCCTTTGAAAGTCATGGAAATCCATACACATAAAATCTCATCGATTAAATCACGTTTCAGTCTCAAAAAGCCAATCAGCAAACCAAGCTATAAACATGGTATTTTGATTACTTAGATTCAACATTGCTAGGTGTTATTAATACTACGCTTTGATCAAGTTTGTTCACTTAGTTTTTGAAAGCTGCCATTGTAAATCTGATATTGAAAACAATAATGCTTGTCCCAAACGATTTAAGAAACACATAAGGCATTCTCTAACCTCACATTCTTGCCACAAGTCTTAGAAAACCATGTCCTGTCTCAACTCGCATCTCATCTGAATTTTTAAAGTCCTACTAAGAATTTACACCGCCCCTTTACTATACCAAAACTGCCCCTATCTCTGCTTTTAGAGAGTGAAATGATACGGACATAACCCTTCTTGACCTCTCCGCAGCAATTATCACAATAAATCATGATGTATACTTCACTGTCTCCAATACGTATTTAGCCTTTGTGATATTGACTTACCATGGTTCAAATCAAGCTTAGTCAAAAACAAATAAATTGTGTCCGTAAATGGCGAACGTTCCCTTTTGGTCCTTGTTTTGGTGTTTCTCAGGATTCAGTTTTCAGATCCGTTCCCTTTTTTATTTATAGTCAGACCTTCTCAAAATGTCATACCTAGAACTGAGACATATCTCCATTCGCAATTATTGTTTGTTATCGATGCCACTAAAACACTTATGTGTTCCTTGCTATTGTATAGACTTGACCATTGCGATTTGCATCTATCTGAATGATTTCAATAGCTAAGGCGGAAATTTAAATAAGTTAAAAACTCAGCTGTTTGGATCATCCTAAAAATACAAAGAACTGATTACAAATTTCCCCCTACTTTTCCCCAACTCAACTAACTAACCGTTCGTTCCAGTATCAAGCAAAAACAATGTGTTTGCAATTTTCGTTGACTGCCTCCAGCGTAAAATAAATATCTGAGCTCACATTTGTGTACATTCCTTTAAGATACTCGCCATCTTCTTCTGGCATACGTATACTCATATTTCAATTATCGCAACTAAATCTACGGACAGCAATCTCTTGAGTACAAAGACAAAGCTACTTGGACCGAATAAACTCTTAAAATTCGTCACAATAATCTTATTTAATAATGCTCTAGACATTCACCTATTAAGAGTTCAAGAACAGACTTTAGACTTAACAACATTCCCTGTCCCTGAATTATGTTTAGTCCGCATTTGGCTTTAATTCCAAGATGTTAGTTTTGGGAGCAAATATGTTGCATGCTATTTTAAATCCCCATAGAAGTTTTAAATATTAAGCATTGCATTAATTCAATAGTAGAAGTAGTAGTAGTAGCAGTAGTAGCAAAATTAAAAATAAAAGCACAACCAATAATTGAAGCAACACATAATTTGAGAGACTTAGATCAAAAACAAATCAACAATCATTCATAGATATGCAGATGGTCTACGAAGCCAGTAGCAGAAAGGGTGAACAGATCATTTTGCCTGAATTTTTTTATGAAAAATAAAGCTTCGTACGAAAATTAAATCTGGACGTCAAAAACATATAAAGCAGCAACTCTAACTTTGTCTTGTTAGACAAACCTGTTGGGTTGGTTTGCTATGTTACTTCGACGAAGTCATTTTTTATTTGATCGCTACGTGAATTCGTTTACGTGTTAGGTTACTCATTGTGGGTCGCACCCTCTCTGCTGCTATAATTAAATTATTGTGCAGTTCACTCGGCAATGTTAGCTAGGCAGCGACTACAAGCAATTAATTGTGTCAGAAAACAATTACAAGAGCGTCAACACAAGAAGAATTTACAGAATATGCAGAACAATTATTAAAACCTGTCACGAATATTATTGAAGGTATTCTTTCTGCCTTAAATAACAGCTAAGAAAACTGAAACAATGGCTGAGTTAACTAAAAAAAATATTCTGCGAGAACTTTGAGCCAAAATAGCTGCGACTTGGCCAGCTGGAAAAATAGATCAGCCGGAAGATGATAATGCACAGCAAGTACTGGGAGTCCAATATCTATTGCATCAGATCACGAAACATTTAAAACGTGAGTACGTTGAGGACTTTAAATCTGATGATTGTATTACTGCTGTATATCTCGTTTCTAAAATCTCGAAGAAATAAAAGATGACGATAACTTTCATGAATTTAAAGAAAATGTAATGAAACGAATAACATCTTCTAAAAAAAAAAAAATAGCGCATGAGCTCCACAAGAAACTCCACCCAGAAGTCTCTTTGAATATTTTATATCACCGTTTGGTAAAAACATGGACGTGGTTTTGTTACTTGTACCTACAACGTCATTGCCGGCGTGATAAATTAGAAATTCTGGTTGGCGGAAAACAAGCTGGTAATCATTATCCTGAAATTAACAATAAAAGTTCATTAATGATATTACTGATGATTATCATAGCGACTGAAAGGTTGCCCAACTGTCACTGATTAAACAGTTATATATAATTAATATAATAGATGATCATACACGCTGCTCAACGTAGACCAACTATGGTCAGGGTGGTATATTCAAGATTACATGTACACAAGAAATTCTACGGAGATGGACACGGTGATGTTGTTAAGGTTTTTTTTCTAGGATCGCACCAAAAGCAATACCGATTTCAAAGTAATTAGGCATGAAAGCTTTGATGTTGTCCGTGATAAAGGTATTAGTAATATTAGTAACGTTGTCAGTAAAGCATTCTCTGCATTCAGCACGATTAATGCGCAAGTCATCAGCAGTTCAACCTCAGCCGCCAGTAAAATTACCCTGTACGGCGGAGACGCTTGCAAGTGTTAGTAAAATTTTAAATCAAGCCGCAAATCAAAAACTAGCAGCGATGACTTCGTCATTGGCTGATAAAAAAGATAAAATATATCATCAAGTCTGATGGCGGGGAGCAAGTTCCCCCGATGTGGTCGCCGTATTAGACGATGACCAATAACATAACATGTAACAGATCCCGCGTTTGACATGGATGAGCCAGTTATTAAAGATGAGTTTGTGCGTGATTATCAATATTATTCTTACTCCGCACGACAACCAAATCAACGCAGACGAATTACATTACAAGTTCAAGATACAAGTATATATTTCTTATCCGCGGAAGCATTTATCGAGATCGAAGGTGAAATGTTAGAAATAATACTGAATATGCCACCGATGTTAGTATTGGTTTTCTCAACAATGGCAAAATAGCCCTTGCTTCTGAATCTCGCACAATTAAATAATCAAACGCGTTCCGATATGGATATGGTAGATTATGGAATGGAATACATTCATCGTAAAGTTTTAAAGGTTGATATAGTTAGTTGCGTGTTATCCTGGACGTTTTCTTGGACACGGAGAATGTCCTGAATACTTGAAGCGATTTGGACATCCCACACATAAAATGATAAGAGTTGCGATGAATGGACCATTGCCTGGTTTTGATTTAACTGGATTCGCTTGTGCAAAATCATTTAAGTTTCGAAAAATTCTTCATCCTATTGTTTATGCGTGGTTTGGTAGACATTTCTCAGAAACATATGGGGCTATAATAGTGCTTTCAATATATGCCTGATATTGAAATCTTAAATTTGTTGAGCGAAAATGAAGCTATTATAACATATAATTTTCAGAAACAAGTATGGTTACCACAATACAAGAAACATTCATACCTGACAGAGTCAGGATGTGAAGATTATGATAAAATTGTTTATGAAAATAAAGTTGCAAAAGATCTAGATAGAAATGGAATCAGTAAATTTACTCAAGCTGATTCGTATGATCACAAAGAAACATTGTACAAGATTAATCATGGATGCTACTGAGTTGGATTCTATAATTACTGATACAACGATGAAAGGAACATTTATAAGCAGAAGCAATGATTATTGTTAAATCGGAATTAAGTGCAATAGAGAGATCTATGGACGGTGAGTCTCCGGAATTTACTCGTTTCTATAAAGTTGTTATCGATGATAAATATATTTCCTTGTTACGCTGTCAGAGTTGCTACGGATTCATTTTATATAAGCAGAGCATATGTTGATTTTGTAAACCGGTACTCGGTAGCTACGAATGGGGATCATGTAAAAAAAAACAAGAAAGTATAATTGACTATTCCGAATCAGCAGATGTTGATATCAATTAAATATATTACAGTAATCACATTCAAATACCAGCATCAACATTATCATCTGTGTTTGATCCAGTGGCCAGACATAAAACCATTTATCTCAATGGGCCTGGAGATTCTGGTAAAACAACACGTGCGATTGAATTATTTTGGCACGGTGCGATGGATATAATTGTGTTGACACCTACACACAGATTAGTAAGAGGAATAAAACATCGAGAAGTCAAATCATGTACATACCATAATTTCTTGCGATGGTGCGGAGATACATAGACACCTGAGCGAATGGGTGAAAATATATTCCCAAAATCATCATCAGGGATGGGATGTGTACGGTGTCGTTGGAAACACTAAAAATATTTCTCGATTGGTTAACGACAAAAAAATACTGCGATAATTATGTCCGGCGATCATGGTCAATCACCACCTTTCGTTGGGCATTCTCCAAATGAGTAGTTAAAAACGTGAGTGGATTATTATCAACAGATAATCGATGATTATAGAGCTATTGATGAACCTCTGAAAGAATTCAAAAAAATAATCCGCCTAGAGCCAGATAAACTACAATTTGAGATAATGCGTGAAATAATTCTGGAAAATCCTGTGTACGATATTTGGAATTTGTGGAGACCAAATAATTTAATAGTTGCGTGTAGAAAGATAGTTCGTGATGAATTGCAAAATTATATCATTTATGTTACATAAAGAAAGATTTTCCAACGTTACCTGTAGCATTGTGTTATCGCCCAGAGCATACACGACGACAGAATGTTGAAGTTGAGATTCAGAAAGACATGAAAAACAAAATATTCTATTGAATTATATTTTTCTGGTTGATGCTGAAGTTGCTAACATCACATTTAGTTTATCTCTCAGTGACTCAAGTCAGGAGAATATCTCAACTGCATAGAGTTATCATAGACTCCGCAGAAAATAATGATCAAACTGTTAGTGGCACCGAAGTTGTTGTTGGCGTAACTAAATATTATCCAGTTATAAATAATACTATAAAAATAATCTTGATTTTGATATCTATGTTAAATTTGTTAACACTAAAACAACAACAGAATAATCGTTGTGTAATTTGTAACTGTCACCTGTTATGGAACTTTTCTTGTAATAATTCAAAACAATTTTCCGTAGGAAAAAATAATAGTGATCTTGGTGATACATGTGATAATGTCATATTGACAAGTCTTGAATGCAATCGACGTCAAGGAGCTAGCTTACAAAAGTGAACGTGGTGGCAATTATGTATCCAGGAATTCATTGTAATTGTTCAAGTATAAATCCACGTTGATGAGCATTTTAATCTAGTCTGTATAGGGCATGTCTACCCGTAGATCTAACCACGCTAGAAATGTTATGTGTAATCACAATCCAGATAGGATCAATTATTCTTTTTTAACCCCTTCAAGTTCACCACGTTCATATAAATACCTGACAGTCACTTTACCTAACACTGATTGCTTTGAAAAGTCACGTGGTTATTCGTAACCATCGCTGAGTATGTTTTTCTTTTAATTGCATTAATACGTTTCATAGAAGTTACAAGAGTAATTTCGTTATTTAACGCAGGTATCACACATATTAATATTTCAACCCATTCGCGAGAACTTTGTATGAATTTGTTCCTTCGCATACTGATATCCGAATAGCCGCTCAGCGATTGTTCGATTAAATCGTTTAACTATTGCCTGATTAGGATGAATTGAATTGTGTCCTTGTCTGATTTTGACGTTATGGTTTTTTTTTCATCATTGATGATACTGTACCAAGAAATTCTTTGTCAGGATCAACTTGTAGCAACTATTGCGTACGGAATTTTTTAGGTGGTGGTATATATATTTGCCATATTGCTTGTCGTACTGACCAAGCGGTATCAACAGCTCGTGAGGTTACTAATATTTGCTCAGCCCCTAACATAATTTACCTTTCATACAAGATTTTACCAGAAAAGCAGCTAATTTTTCTCGAGATGTCGCTATTGTAAATCCCTATCTCGATAATCAATAGCATTAATTTAATTAATTTATGGGATATGTACCGGTCCTATGTTGATTTTGATTGTCGAGACGAATATCTAAACGAGTTCCTGGCCCAAAATACTTATAACCCGAAAAGTGTTTTCCCCGGAATATTTCTCTCATGGTAATGCTAGTAATTTTTCCAAAGAAACAGCAATATCACCTCCTGTCTTTATACTTGAAATACATCTATATTTTTGTGTCACATTTATCATACTTACCTGTCATTGCACGTTTTTTATTTTATGTTATTATTTTGTTAATCCAGTGGTGGACGTGGCTGCTCTGAATCGAACAAAAAATAGCTTCATATTATTTATCATATGGATATTATTGACTTTTCGGAGACACGAAAAGAACAGCCAGTCAAGCATCACCCAGCACTACCGAATTTTATCAGAGTGATAAAAATAGGTCCATCTGGATCAAGCAAAACACAATTAATGCTTAATCTGATAATGAGATGGCTAAAAATGGGCTAAATTATATTTAGTAGCGCCATCTATAGATAATCAGCAATACTATGAATTACTTAGGATGTTAATGAAAATGCAAATTCTTTAACTGAAGACGGTCACGTCAATGGTTTTATTACTGATATTGATGAAACGTCATATGTATATGACATTGATGGAAGTATTAATAATTTAGTATTGTACGATGAAATTATACTTGACAAACAATCAAATCCACCTAGGATATTTTCTCGAGGTAGACATAAAAATGCAGACGTAGTTTATGTTACACAGCGTTATGGACAAATTCCAAAAGTGATCAGGGATAACTACAACATTTTAGTTGTGTTCAATGGAGTTGATAATCATAAGCTGAAAAATATTGATTATACTTGGTGTTCAGCGGACATGAACATGAACAAATTTAAATATTTATTTGCACACATAAACAAATGCACATAGCAATGAAATACAAAATGACTTCGTCGAAGTAACATAGCAAGCTAGCCCAACAGGGTCGCCTACCAAAACAATGTTAGAGTACTAGTTTAACGTTATTGACGTTCAGATTTCATTTTCGTACGAAGCTTTATTTTTCATTTATAATCTCTAGGTCACTTTGGTCTGTTCACCCTCTATGCTGATAAGCCAGTTAAATTTATGGAAAAGATGCAGTTGTTTTCACTCTTCCAGGTCTTCTACAATCAGTTTGTTTGCCAAATATTAGTCTTTAATTAGAGTTGCTAAGAACAAGCCGATCATTAAAGAAAAGCAAAGTGAAATTAGGTTTCTTCTTGTTGTTTTTTTTTCGTTTCATTCCATTTCCTAACGCAAGATAGGCTATAAATGGCGGATAGTATAAATTGTGGCAGAAGAACACAAGAACACCCACCACCTCTAGTCAGTAACAACCAGAGACCCATGGGAAGGTACCCGCAAACTTTCTCGAACCTAAGCTGGTACAGGTGAGATAGCTGTGAACGGAACAGGCGAACGGTTTAAACAACTCGGCAACCAGGGAAGCTAAATGAAACTATCAACCCAAATTAAATACCTTCTCCAGCTTAATAACCATCTGATTATATCAAGCAAGTCTGTTGAGGCTTCTGTAGCTTACTCAAGCGAACAGATGGCAGTATTTTCATACTTCATTCAATAAATCACTCTGTGCTGCTTTTGTCACGCCAATTGCTGCCGCCACTAATGCGCCACCACATTCTGTTAAACCAATCAAACAATATGAAATGGTTAGGCAGCTAATGCTATCCTACATATGAACATATATTTTGTAGCAATTGTTACAACATTTTCTTTGAACATTTGTTTAGACCTAATGGTAACTTTTTTTTATCCTAACATATTATTCTAATATTTTTCTAAATACAATCTCTAAATTTTTAAATACCAACTATTATTTTGCTTTCAGACGATTGCAAAATGTATATCAGTTTAGATATTTTTTTATCTTGTACTTGATGATATTTTAAAAGGTTTCTTTATATACTTGTCACGTGCCTTTTTAACGTCAGATATTTCATTTATTCTATTAGTCAAATTACTACATCAACGATATGTGCTTAGCCTCTTACTTCTCTTTCATCTTCGGAGACAACACTCCATTAACATTACCTTGTTATTGATCAATCTTGCAAAAGAATATTTGTTTTTAAATTTCATTCATGAATAACGTATATACGTTTCGAAATCGTAATGTATTTGACTTTTGTATCCGCAAGATATGCATAATTATAACCTTTATTTTTTTATTATCTAATGGTAGTCTGATCCATGGTAATGTAATGCTTGTCAGTAATTCTAATGATGCTTTTTTTGTTTGATATTAATCTATCTCTTTGAATAACGCAGCCTTATTAGACTCTTTGTATATATCTGTTAAATATGTTTTGTACAGTAGCTGCAGTTATAAAGTCTACGGATGACAGCTTTATGAATATCTAAATATGCTTCGATATTTTCTTTTGATTTAATAAATGCTTGAAAAAGCTTGACAATAAAGTTCGTTTAAATCTAAACATTTTCTTCCACCACCTTCAAAATACGGGGAATAGTAAACATACAAACAAACACTAAACACTGCAACGAATAAAGCTAATATATGCTGAGTGTTAGTAGACACTATAATAAACTTCTTGCAAAACGTCACTTTTGTTTCAATAAAAACTAACTGCCAAGCACTTTATACGGTTTAATGTCAAATAATACAGTAAGAAAAAAAATGTCGGCAAGAAAAAAAAACAGGTTGAGACTATTTGTTCCAATTCAAGATTTTTTAATATCTTCAAGGTAAGGATAACTGTGTAATGCCATAAACCGTTCAATCAGAGGAAGTATCCATAATTCTTGCTTCAATGACCCAATTATAACTAAGAAATATTAAAAGAAATATTAACAGTCGTTAACACTCTAAACGATAATAAAGCAGGTTCGTTCGATTATATATATATATATATATATATATATATATATATATATATATATATATATATATATATATATATATATATATATTAATTTATTTATATTTATAATATGTACGGTGTATCAATGAGATACCACGAGATGTATACATTTTCATAAAGCTTCGTTTCCTTGTAATAAAAAATTATACTATACATATATTTTATTATACCACATACAAATGTTAATTTTTTATGGAATATTAAACTGACAGTCATTAACTGTACACTGTAGGTGAGTGAAGTCTTCACAACCCCTCGTACGCTCATGAAAGAATTTCTATAGTGATTCCTAATTTCTTATATATTTCATTCATAATAATTTGTTTATGTTTCCTTTAATAATATCAAATAAAATTAAACACTTGGCTGATAGCTAACATAATTGTTTTAAAAATAATGTACATGACAATATTAAATATGCAGCGTTCGTCGTCACGAACAGTAACAGTGCGGCCATTTTCATTTATACGGAGACTACAATTCTAGCCAGAAACATCAAAAAATGAAGGAACAATAGGTAATATAATAATTTTATCCTAACTGCTTTTCGTTAATATCTCTTCTGTCCATATTTCCCAAACTCTATTGACTGTCAGTGTCACTTTCATTAACTCTTCTACATTTTCGTTGTGTGGGCCATGTTAGAGAAGTCGCCCGTTACAAGAAGTTGACAAAGTTAGGGATCTTTTACATTTTCCCGAGGTTCGTAACAAATGTATTTTGTACAGTGATCTTTGATCCATATAATGGGTTGCTGATAATGCAATTCTGTTGAATATTATACGTTTGGGAACTAGATATAGTACAGTCTGTTGCTGTGCAGTTTGAAATTGTTTTGTTGTGGGATGGGGGATGACAGGATCATTAATTGGGTGGCCGGTGCTGCTCAGATATTTGAAATAAGTATGTTGTTGTATGTCACTAATGTTTGAGTAGATGTGTATAGACTGTACATTTTTGGGGCCTGAATTTGCATTCACATCTTTCTTTAGTGTAAACCCCCCGCCCATTTCAGGAGCCCCGAGTGGCCGAGTGGTCTAAAGCGCTGTTCGTTACGGACCGCTGCCATCTCACTTCTGTCTGCGTGTGTTCGAGTCTAAGATTCGGCGAATGTTGATATGTGAAAAAGCTTGCCAGTAGCTTCTCGTGGGTGGGTGGTTCTTTCCGTTGATTTCCAGGTTTCTTCCTCCTCCATTAATATTGGCCCCTAGGAATAGCCTATCGTGTGCTGAAAAATGGCGTTAAGCCCAACAACAACAACAACAACAACAACCCTCATTTCAGATTGTAATGTTCAGTCACTCCCCTCAGATCAAAATGCACAGAGTTGTTACACAACGTGTTAACAGTGGCTTTCAGTGTTTCCATCCCCATTAGCTTTTTGCAATACAGGATAGTTTTTTCATTATGTATGATTGGTTGACTCCGATAGGTTTTATTTCCTTTTCCTTTAGATTTTAAATCTGTTTACAATGCACAAAGAGCTTCCCATTGATAATCCAAAATTTGTGTCATTTCCTCTCATGATTGAACTTGCATGTTTCTTGAATTTAAGGTGCCGATCAATGGAGCTGATCATGCATCTTAAGCTGTTTGGTTCAAACTCAGATCCATATTTTTCCTAATACTGAGAATAAGACCAGCCAGGTGCTGATCCTTTAGATTGGTGTATTACACGTATATTTCTGATTTCATATTGTGACTGCAAGAATGCTGTCACTAGCCTTACATCGAATAGTGTCTTTTATTTAAAGTGTTTGCATTCTGTTTATTTTCTATAGATTT
Source organism: Potamilus streckersoni (assembly GCA_016746295.1). NCBI lineage: Eukaryota > Metazoa > Mollusca > Bivalvia > Unionida > Unionidae > Potamilus > Potamilus streckersoni. The sequence goes on from JAEAOA010001694.1 coordinate 3,405,424, forward strand.
CAGTATGTCATCAGGTTTATGCTGTACAAATATGCCTTCCTTAACAAGCTCACATTTGGACAAAGAATGATCATTATCAGTTACAAATGTCTTAGCCATGTCTCTATCAAACTATGCAATCAACTTACAGTTTTGTAGATTAAATGTTGCTTCATCATGTTGCTTCTTATCTCATGTCATTATTTCCTTTTTTCAATTTTGCACAGTGTTTGATTTTTGTAAGAATGAGAGACTAGAAGCAGCAGTGTTGACAGAGATGAGAGCAGACGAAACAGGGTGGAGCTCAGTAATATTTATTTCCTGGAATAAGTATGGTTGATAATTGTTATAAAAATGTTAGTCTCTATAAAATATTTCGCACGAAAATAATTTTCTTGTTATTTTATCTTTATTAAATGTAATACTCCAAGGCATTCATATCCATGTTTAGAGAGTATCAAGCTATAAAAATATGAACCTTATGCGTATTCATACGCCATGGGCAAATCACAATTTAATATACCAATACTATTGGTATATCAAGTTGCTTCATGCCAACACTTTAAATGCATGTTGATATATATATATATATATATATATATATATATATATATATATATATATATATATATATATATATATATATATATATATATATATATATATATATAATACTGAAACGTCAAATAAGTATTTGCAATGTCTTAATATAACACTGAATACTGGCTATGAATGAGATAATGCGTTTTGTGCCAATTTAAAAAAGTAAAGATGACAAAACTGGTATGTCATATTATAGACCAATAGCTTTGGCACAAGTTTGTCGCAGTACTGTATTTAAGCTTGTCTAAATTCTTTGACGATAATAAGTTATTTTTAAGACTCAGTCTGGCTTTCGAAATTGCCAGTGTACAATGTACAATATACAATATAAAAAAGAAATTTTACGCACGTTTGTTAGTTTTAAAAGTGTCCTTTCATAATGTATGGAGAGTTGGATTATGTCATAAATTGTGCTCGGAAATGTTTTAATATTATATTAGTAATTATAATACCAAATCACATATCTGTGCAATATAATGTGACTGGATGGGACATGATGCTATTTGTCTGCGGTATGATGTCCCAGTCTTAGACATTGCTATAAACTGTCATACTGCATGTTATTTTTGTCATCTACCTCATCTATTAGAAACGTTACTATTCGATTGCAACAAATCTCTCTCTCTCTCTCTCTCTCTCTCTCTCTCTCTCTCTCTCTCTCTCTCTCTCTCTCTCTCTCTCTCTCTCTCTCTCTCTCTCTCTCTCTCTCTCTCAATAGCACAGTATATATAATTACGTATACATCTACCAATATCTGATAGTCTGAATTCTATACACAGATACTAATTTAGTGCAGGGTCTCAAACATGTGGTTGCCGCGTTCGGCGTTCGGCTCGTCAAGCAGTGACATAAGACCGGCAAAACGATTGACATCACAAAGTGTCACTAGAGATAACAAAGATGATGCGTACGTTGGGCTATCGAAAGTTCCATCATGCTGCCCTCAAGGTGGTTTGAGTTAGGGACCCATGGTTTAGTGGGTCTATAATTGGATCTGTTTATAGACACAAGAAGCAATTCGTTAGTATTTGAATTAGAAGCATTTTGTTGCAGTTTGAACCCATTCTGTCTATGTCTACGATCTACTTCTATAGCTATTGACATAATCATTGCAGTAATATTTGTGTCAATAAAATACATCAGTGAGAATTTACTTCTCTTATGATTGAATAATGATCTTTTTTACAATTAAACGCACTCGCAGGGAACTATTTTTCATTTTTCCTTCTTTATGATACCAGCTCCATTTCATAGAAGTAGCTCACTCTTTGTGTAGTTCGTAAAATATGTTTACTATTTCTGGACTGTCAACCCCATCTGTATTTGTCACCACTCATACCACCAAACTTTCTGCATGTTAACGCTGTAATTTAATAGTTTACTGACACAGTATTTCTGGAATCACAACTCTTGAAAGAATCATCATATCCTTTCACATAATCTCCATCTTGAGGATTTCAAATATATGCACGATAGAGTCCGTTTACTGCATGAAGAGTTCTGTTTTAGGCGGCATTCTTTTATTGTGAGCGGGTAAGACATGATCTCAGAAACATACAAATAGTCTGGCATTCACTGAAGAAATATATATTTAAGAAAGAGAATTAATGTGAAGGTACAATGATAGTGTTACGTATATGGGATTAAATTGCTTAAGTGTAAGGTTAACAATTCTTTTATTTCATTTTTGTTCACTGTATTTAACTGAAATGATTATTTGTCTCTTATTTGGGATTCTATTTTAGTAATGCGATATATTTTTATCACAAGGTTTGTTTATTCAAGACGAAGATGTATTACGTGAGAATTATCATTGAGTCCGTCTTACTCTGGTAATAGTGTCAACAGGAAGATAATATGGTTGGTCACTATCACGGGCATACTTTCTTTTCGTGATCACTGTTTGTAAACAACATTTATCATTGGTTAAGAGGTTCATACTGGCTGACGTGACAAAAATAGTTTAGTAAGAGACCATCCTAATTTTTTTTAGGACAGAGTCATTCAAAACCTTGAAGGAACAAGGTGTATTTTTAATTTGTTGCTAAGATTGTTTATTCTTCGTCCGATTTTTGGATTTGATAATTTATTTCCCCGGAGACTCAACAAGTTTACTTTTTTGTTTAAAATAATTCTGAAAGATATTTGTGGAAATTTCTTCTAGAATTATTTGGAAATAAAGACTGTGATTCATGTGAGGATTTTTTGTTATTCGTATATTGGACTACATCTGACGTCATCGCCTTCCATATATGTACGTCGTCGGGACTCGAACATGCATTCTAATAGGACTTTTTAGTGAAAGGACTTGTGTTTTCATTCTTAAGATCACATTTTGCATTATATTTACAGATTGTAAGTCATATTTACCAATTTGTACATTGTTGTCTAGGGAAATAAATTGTTTTGTTAAAGCCTACATAAATATGCTGGCATTCTTTGTTATTGAGTACGAGTAACGATAGCGAAGGTGAAAATAGAATAATCTTCTAAGCAATCTCAGAATTATATATGGCTCATAAAAATCTCACAAACCTACAAATCTAATTCCATATCTTACATAAATTATGTTTATTAATCCGTATGACCTGCTGAAAATCGATTGAGAACACCAGTTCTCTATAGTTGGGCATTAGTGAGTTGTAAAGTATCTTTGACAAAGCCACGAGAAATAGAGGATAAATCAACAAACATTAGAAAAATAGCATCATCTTATAAATGATATTGACTTTTTAATACTGTGCAAAGAACGTTTTGAAGTGTGTAATATGTGAACAAGAAAATATGTAAAGACAGGGTAATTGGGAGGAGTATCAGTTTACACTGATTAGCATTGTTAATCGTATTGTGCGGACAAATGTTAGATAAAATAGTAGTGAGTGGGGACACCCTAAGGTCTATTGAGTCTTAGTATTAAAATGAGTCGTTTGCTCTCTGGGGTTTATGGGACTTTAACATGCGTGGGCTACTTTAGGGTCAACGGGAATTGAACATAGGGAATATATAGCCATAATCAATTGGACCTGTATAGTTTCGATTAGAATTGGAGCGGGGTGACGTCAAGGTACTAGACACTGGCAACAATATTGAAAATGGCTGACCTTAATTGGGTGGAACAGTGTGGCCAAGTGGATAATCTGAATACGCAATACTCTAATGACAAATAGAGATATAGACTTAAAGATATATGTAGAGATAGGGTTAGAGACATATACTGAGAGATCAATCTCACAAGAAATCAACTAAACAGATTTTGTAAGCAAAAGATAGAGCATATATCTTCTCGAGACGATGGTGTGGCCCTGAAAAGAACTGTTTAACTTACCCTATTTTCTGTCCTTCCTCTTCATCTCTGCCATTTTCTAATCTTATCCATTACATTTTGTCTTCTACTTCTTCTTCTTCTTCTTCTTCTTCTTCTTCTTCTTCTTCTTCTTCTTCTTCTTCTTCTTCTTCTTCTTGGATCGGGCACTCTTATGTGACGTCACCCCAGTTCCGTGCTCACACGCCCTTCCGGGCATCTGATTTATGAACGAGTGAGAATCAGCCCACACACTCGTGGTTTAATATCCGAGTATGGAGGAGCGGGACCCGGTAGGAGACACCAAACGAAAACCGAAACATACCTGAAACGCTTTATAATATCGTATTCACCCAAGTTAAATATATATATATATATATATATATATATATATATATATATATATATATATATATATATATATATATATATATATATATATATATATATATATATATATATATATATATATATATATATATACAAACACACTTACTGAATAATTCCTATTACCATTTTTTGTTAGCCACAATCGTTATTACTATTATAAGTAATAAATTTCCCTATCTGTTTATAAAATTACAAAAGTTTATAGTAAACATATTATTACTTATATCAAACATATCTAGTAGGTCTAAGATATAACATCTTTCCATGATCGAGTTAGGTTGTTTGGTTTCTAATTTGGAACGGTAGTTATATTATTGTATTTGTTAAGTGAAGTATTATCGAATTTCGAGCCAAAATGTTAAGTGGGAATGATTTATAACCCTAAAAAGGACAGCGGTTAATACTCATTAAGAAACAGTAATCCCTTCAGGTGTTTGGGTGGCATCATCTGACTTCTGATTCAACAATAGATGGTCAGACTGACTGACTGGCAATTATTAAAGTCGCCTACGTTAATTTAGAGTATTTACGACTAGTTTATGCTCAATGAATGAGCTTTTCTAATAGGTCGGTGTGTTTAGAATGAGGCCACAAAAACACTGCATTTATGTACGATATCCGTAATTGTTAATTGCCTGTCAGTAGGATGTCAAATTCTGTCCTGTTGTTCTAGTGAACGTTCCCTATCCCCAGCATTGTGTAAGTCACCTGTGCAATTGACCCAAGTTCGAAGTTGAAGATTGTCCAATCGTATTTTAATGTAGTTGGAATTTTGTGTACTAAACGTAATTTTATTGTCAAACTTATACCACTCAGGTGGGTGTCATCCACCCTGTGATTTTGGAGTCACGCATTGTTAGTCTTAGTTTTGGTTTTTGATGTCAATGTCCAAGGGATCAAGGTAATTATATCTAGAGGTGTAATCGAACGAGGATTTCGATTGCCAATAGAAGTGCTTGTTATTTAGTTAAGGTAATGGGAGGGGGGGACGAAGAGGAGGGTGGGGAAGGGGTTTCTTGATGGAAAATCTGTCAATAACACAGGCTTGATTTTGCTAGTATTCCAACCTTACTAGTATGTTTTCCCTAGCGCCTGTTTTCGTCCCCTTATATTATTTGGAGTTGAGGGTGGCATCGGAGGGAGATGGAGAAGGACTTATGATAGAAAATCTTTGTATCACACGGGCTTGTGCGCAGAATTCCACACAGGTGTTGCTAGTTCGTTTTTCCTAACACCTGTTTTGGGCCCTTTTTTAAGTTGGAGTGTTATAAGAGGGGTTTGTAAATGAGGGGCATGACCGTAGGAAGGCAGAGTAAGTAGAGATGTGAACATGTGACTTGGAGTTTACGACAAAAACACCTTACCAGGTGAATTTGTCAATTGTTGCCTTGCGTTATTTTCTTGTCCTATGAACAAGTGCTTGCCACGATGTTTTCAAGAGCTTGCACGAAGAGGTGGGTTAGTGCTCTTTCATTTCATTTTTATTCCAGAGCTGGCACGGGCAGGTGGGAATGAGCCAGAGCTTGCTCTTGTTTGGCGAGTGTTTACCCAAAGGGAGGGACAGGGTTTGAGATTTTTATTTTCATTTGGAAGGCTAGTGCTTGTCCTTTGGAGGTACTGGAACTACATGTCCATTATTCCAGCGCTGTAGGACTAGTGCTTGCATCATGGAGGTTATGGTCCTGCCTTGTTGTTCTTCCGTACGTCCAGGTTGTTATTCGGCGAAATTTCCAATCATTTCCTGGTCTCCCTTAACAGCACTCCTCATTTGTTCCTTACTTGTCTTGTGACTTCCTAGTCAAGATTTGATTCTTTCAGTCACTCTTCAATTTAGAATTGATATTGTGCTATTTTAGTTTGTTAGTGGTGGCATGCTTGGAGGTTGGATGGGATAGACGGAAGAATGTATGTATGTATGTATGTGTGTGTGTATTTGCGTGTGTGTGTGCATGCGTGTATGGGTGCGTGCGTATGTACGTACGTTTGTATCCTTGTTGCAAACTCAAATTGGCAATGGCAACATCGACGACACAATACACCACAATAATATGGTAGGGAAAAAAAACGATTTGCGTTTAAGGCACACGTTCTCTACACCACATCCACAAGAGTTGCTTTTGTACACCTTTCACAGAAGAACAAGGTGAAGGAGTGGTCACTGTGAAAGTTGATGCTGTATTGAAGGGCATAATGGTCACTTCCTTTTATAGTTGCGAAACGTTAGGATGACTGCAATGCTCTCGTCCAGTGACACGAAACAATTCGGTGGTCCAGTTGGCTAAGTAACTTTTGTCGAAAGTGGGTATGGTTTCGCTAATACGCATCCAGCTACCCATCGTCAACACTCCAACATTCATGGAGACAGCCACAGTCGAAGACGTACCAACATGTGCTCAAAGTTGGTCACTTCATTGGCGGGAGTCACGTCTTGGACGGGGGAACACTTCCGATGATCCGATTGTAAGATTAGTTGTTCGCTTTGACGTGGTGCGTAAGACGCCAATGTTTTTGATAGTGTGTTTATGCGTAAAATATTTTCACATGCTTACTTTTGTTTCGGGATTCTCAGTGGTGAAAGAAAATAAATGACTCGTTTCTTTAATTGTTTTTTAAAGGCATGGATCATAAATTCGGTACCTTTGTTTGTTTGCCATCTTAGAGGGTGACGACCACATTGTTTCAACACCAATTTTAGAGCTTGCACTAACTTAGTGCTCGATTTAGAAGCCAATGGTATGACCCATGCAAATTTAGTCAATGCATCGATGGCACAAAACGTATTATGAGATACGATTGTAGGTGGACAAATGAGATACATCGACTAAATCGGCTTGCCATAGATATTCGATGCTCAACACTTGGGTTAGATTTCTTGAAAAATTTCGTCCAATGAGTTTATGTAAGGTGTAAATGGCTTATTCTTCTAGCCATCATTGCACTTGATATACACATTTATTTTTCATACGGGTTTTGGCTGCACGATATAATTTCTGAACTCTTAAGTATCCTACAGGATGGGATGGACGTAGTGAATACTAGCTAACAAATTCTCCATCAGAACATTGTTTAATAAGTCACCCAATTTTAATGGATGCTACTCTTTTCTTCGTGTGATATTTTGTTTTTGCGTATCTGATGAGCAATGGTGTCGATGAGGATGTCTGAACAGGAGCAATCTTGTTTTCTTGTTCATCTCCCTTTTCTCTATTGAGGTAGAAGGGGATGCAATCAATATTTTTAATCCAACTAATTATAGATATTGGTTATGTTAGCTTGTGTACTTTCTAAGGTTTAGTTTGAAACTCTTCCTTTACTTTTTGTATTGGTCGATTGGTTTTTGGTGCTGGTGGTGGTGGTGACGATGAACTCTTCGTCAAGGTTTTAAAATCTTTCAGTCAATCGAGTTGTTTCGTATAAACCCTCTTATGAAAGAGTTGAAGTTGCTTAAACACTCGACCGTACCGTTGCAAGTTTTCTGTTGCTGACACATCGCTGCGATTCTTCAACGATTGCGATACGTTTTTTAACTGGAACATCTCGGTCAAATGAGGACTGGGAGGTAAATGCACAAATCCTCTTCAAAGTACCAACATCTTTTTCTCTGTCTAAGTAGGAGTAGATATCATCGTTTTAACCAAAGTGTTAAGTTCTTCTCTCTGAGTTGTGGGGAAAAGGGGTCAAGAAAGGCGATATAGGCTTGCTAGGGGTGGAAGCTTCTGACGGTGTTTGAAAGATTTCTTGTATTTCTTCTTTCTCATGCATCCGTGAGGCTGAGTATATCTTAATCATCGGGGTGGTAGTGGTGATGGTGATGGACTTTTCTTCTTGGTCTTAAAATCTTTCAGAGTCGGTTTAGTTGTTTCGTCTGAAGCTTCCTGGTGAATGAGTTGAAGTCGCTGAAACACTTGACCGTGCTGTTGAGAATTTTTTCCGTTTCTGACAAATCGCTGAGATTCATAAACGATTACAATTTGTGTTGTAACGGGGACATCACGTTCCAGTGAGGATCGGGAGGTAAATGTGGAGTCCGCTGTCTTTCCAACGATGGAATTCCATCGATCTTTTGTACGGCACTAAAGCCAGTTTTCGTCCTTCCATCAGATTTTAAATATCACGTCTGATATCTTTTTACCCCAGTGGCCCCTTTTGATGTTTGGCTAAGTGTTCTATCTGATTCTGAGACAAAGGTGTCGTTTCTTTCAAGATATTCAGACAACAAAAGCACACGGTATCGATGCATTCTTTGGAGGTGGTTTCAATGTGTTGTTTTCGCATATGTAGGAACTTTGGACAGGATGGACAACAGGTCTCAATGTTTGGCTAAACGAGGAGGCATCCGTTTTCTTTTATGTCCTTTGTGGATAGAAGAGAGAGCAATTTGGGGTGACATTTTCGAAATCGATGACTTGGCAGACATCATTTTCATCCATTTTTTTGGGAGTAATTTCTAAGAAATGCTTTGTCGAACTCTTTTACTATCGTTCCATCAAAAAACATGACGATTGTTTCCTATATCACCGAATAATTTTCCTTTTTAATTGCTCCTCTTTTGCTTTCGACAATGTGGTATTTCTTAGGTGGACGTCGAAGTTTGGCTAAGCGTTTTTTTCGGATGCGGGGTCAAACGACGATATTGTCCTTTTCTTTTTCCTTTTCTTTTTTTCAGGACTTCTACGGTAGTGTTGCCATGGACTTCTTTAATGGAACATTATTTTGTTTCAGGAACAAAAGATGCACTGATGTCCATTCCTTTATTTTGTTTTTGGTGGATGTATTTTTGGATAATGTTTGATAGACTACACTGCTTCATCTTGCTTTTACCATTTCAGAGCTTCTTTTTCTTTGGACGATGGGCTCTCTTACATGGTAGACGTCGATGCTTGGTTAAGCGTTTTTATCGGATGGTGGTCAAATATATATATAATTTGTCCAAGGTCTTTCTTAAAATGGAATTATACGCCACTGGATGCCTGTCCGTCGTATCATTTTCATTTGACATGCATCACTCGTCGTTGAGGGATTAACCACAATGAACTAAATCGGGACACTTCTTGCATAGATAGATTCGATAAATTTTGTTGAATCATGACTGATTTGGAGATGTTAATTTGTTAACAAATGCCGCAGCGGCTGAAGAACTGGCAGGTATCACCGCTAAAGACATTTTCTGGAGACACTGGTTTCCATGTTTTCATCAAATAAGGAAAGAATTTGGGTTTTGCTGGCGTCACCAGCAACAGAGAAGTGGAAGAACCCGAGGATACAGGAGATGAGGTCACTGTAACTGAAGGTCGTGGCATGGGGTTGTAAGGTTATATCCTGGTCGAAGTGCCCATCTTTTAGGTAAAAGCTGTTTTTCTTTTTCTGTGGACCTTTATTTTTCTGGACTTATGACATGGCCTTGCCACCACTGCTCTTTTAGTTAGTACGTTTGAGTCGGGGATGTGTTTTTTCTTGAAAATGACTATTGGGGCATTAGGATCTAATTTTAAGAGGGAGCAAATGTTGTTACCTCCTAGAGAACCTGTTAGTTGCGTCAATGTTACTTTGTTACTCTCAAAATGGTCAAGTTTGATGTGGAATATAAATGATGCCCTGCAGTATTTGACATGCTGTCGCCATAAGCCATCGGAAGACTTCTCTGAGACAGGCTTCTAAGAAACGAGCACACATTTTTGGATCTCTTTAGTCGATGATGCCTTACAAGTCACAAATCGATTTGACGGAAGATGAGACTGAAGGGGCCTCATGTAAACTATATGTGCGACAGACCAAAAATGTCTGATGTTTTATAGATTTTTCCTTTTTATGTCAACGGTGACGTGTACACGTTTTGGAAGCAGTGGTGAATCAGATGGGTACGAAATCGCAAAAAGTCAGGGAGAGTGTGTTTTAAATCCACGTGTAAATAGGCTTGAGCGGTTTGAGTGTCACCATCGTATACGAGTCACGTATCCTGACTAGCCTTTATCGCTAGGGCTTTTAAACAAGACAACTCAATAAGCATGGAGACTGACGGTGAGATGGGCTTTACTTTCTTGAACAAATTTTTGGGTGATGTAAATGACACTTACATTACAACGATGCTCGTTGCGTATAAACCATAGTTCAATTTCTTTATAGTCTTCTCCGAACATATCATCGAAGATGGCCAGATACGTTTGACTATGGCCAGAATGATACTGTCGTCTTCGCCAGGAATGCCTTCCACAAACAAGATAAAATCGCCTTGAACTTCTCGCAGGCGGATGTGCACCACATGAAACGTTGAGGTGGACGATCGATCACATGACTTTTATGCTCGATCAAACGTTTGAAAAATTCGGTTCTGCCTGAACCGTTCGGTCCAGCAACTAAACATGTTAATGGGATGACAAAGATCCATGGTATCTAATCTAGCACGATATAAAGTTTCGTCGATGATTTTGATAGTGGTGGAAGAGGAATCACAGACAGCAAAGATAGTCTTAGTCCAGAGAATGTAACTTTTGAAAAGAAGACAGACAAGACAAGAGTTTCTATACTGTTCTCAGAACACGTTTATTTCAAAATATTATTAAAATGGAAAACGAAAGACAAAAATACATAAAAGCCAAATGGTTAAGTATATAGATAAAAGACGCATAAAAGCGATCAAAGTAGAATATAAACTTGTCTGTACAACATTGTTGGTGACGAAAGTGTAGAGTTAGTTTCCTAGGTATAGTTGGTAATCTTAGAGACTCTACACTTGACACAGTTAAACAGGGATCCTCACGAAATCGCCTTTCGGGGATGTCCATGTCAATGATGGTCCTGTCCTGAATGGAACGGTTTTGTTTTTCTCGGTGTCGGGTTCTTCTTCTGACATGGTGGCAAACCCAGGTTTGAAAGTTACTTTTCACATTGATCGTTTGACTTTATAATCACAAATCTTGGACGTAGTTTGCCGCTTCTTTTTTCCAAGCCTCAAAAACCAAAACCTTTCCAGTCACGTACAGTTGGCCAATGAGGTTATAAGTGACAAGCTATACACATATTTTGGTAAACACCATCAGTGACTAAACGTTGACGAAATCTTTTTTCCCGGGGAGTCGAGAAATATCGAGATGAAAGCGCAAGATTTTAACTGAATGAGTCTCTCGTGTACATTTCAATGTACCACCTCATGTTTTTGGTGGTACCTCACCGTAAAGAGCCCACAAGGAATTGGCTAGTAAACAAAATCCCAGAAAGAAAGTACTAAGACACACACCACACGTCGATTCAAATTTGTTACAGTTCTCGTAAAAAAGTGTTGGTAATCTGCCACATTCGGAATAGTGTCATTAATTTCTTACAAAGGCAATTGTTGCATCACTAATGTTAAAGGTAGTGGCACATTAACAAGTTGTTATACCTCTTTTTGGCGGAGGTAATAAGTGGCAATATATTTTGCACAGAACTGAAGGTAATCCATCGACGCATCCAAATAGTTTAGTCACTAGGTCACAGAATACACACCGCGCAGAATTCTCTTCTACAGACATATTCTGATCGAGAATCAGATTTTGGTAATCCTCAAAGGTTTCCTCTGGAATTCATTATAGTATGAACACTATGTAAGCTTCGTACAATTTTAATCGGGCATGGGCTGTCACGTAGGACTCAATTATGACATTTCCAAATTCGTCGGCTTGTACAGCATTCATTTCTTCTTTGTAATTGACCAGGTTCAAGTCCTCAAGAAGAACCTCCACTTGTTTTATGTATCTGGTTTTGTCGTGATTTCATTTGAAAGTAACTGGAAGGTTCTGTCAAAACTACGTCTTTGTTAAACATGGTCCTTGTGCCATTTTGCTCCGCAAGCACTTTAACATCACTTTGGTAAAGGATTGCGTTCCTTCGTTTTTCTCGATGTGTGGTGCCTTCTTGCTCCAAGCATTTCTCTTTAAATTTCTTTTTGTTCTCGGGATATGTGGCACCAGGAAGGATATTCACTGGCTTCCTGCTTCAGCTTCAAAAAGGTATCCATGCGTCCAGGTAGTCGGCGAAAATTCCTTTCTGAACCTCGTCGCCCTTCTGGTACTGTTCTCTCTTGGGAACGCCTTTCTGAATTTCGTCACCCTTGTGGTTTTGTTCTGTCTTGAGAAAGTGGTAAATTCCGTAAAAATTATTAATTGGGGACCAAGATCCAGATCTCTGAACAATTCCACGCTGACCCACATTTATTTCAAGGCGCGTTCCTCCTGTATTTGCTGACAAATTGGTAAAACGGGATGAAACAAGTCCGTAGAAGACACTGCGTTTATAATCAACCTTTCGTATTGTCGAAAGTTTTCTACGTCGATATATTCCTCCAGCAATAGACGTTGCCTTGTGGTAAAAGACAAAGTTTGCACACGTAATTATACAGTGAACACATGTCAAAGTGTTTGATTTATTATCCGTTCCCTTCGTTGGCGTGGTACAGCAAACTGGTGGCATTCGTCCGTCCTCCATTCAAACTGTGCCCTGGAATCAGAGGGTCCACCAACTTGTAGCTTTCCAAGATACGTTTGAACTCGAAATCAATTTTCAAATGGTGATTGTACTCGTATTCCCACATTTCCATGGCTTAGTATCCCTGCTGTTCTAACTTTAAGTGTCGCTGACATGTGACCTTGTACATGTCTTCCATGGTACGTTGTAAACTTTCAGTTTTATTGTACCGTTGAGGATAGCAAATTGGACATCCGTGAAATAAGGAATCGTTAAACTCGTACATGATTTAATGGTTTTCTAAGTCCCAGCCTTCAAGCGAATACGTTCCGATGGTCTTTTGGCCTCCTCCGTTTCGGGTATTTTGGATCCATTTATCTTCCTTGTCGCACAAGTAATGTAGCCAGCGTAGGGTTTTCGCCGAGTATTCACGTTGTGACAAAGTACTGCGTATCTAGTAATATTCCTTTTTCTTCCTGGTTTCGAAATTCCAGATGTGGTTGTTAGCAACTGCGGTAAGTGTTATATCACTGAAAGTGTGGCCAGGGGAGGATAGGTGTTCTGCGAACGGGTTTCTGTACATATTCTTTGTCGTCCAATCAGATCTATGAAGGTTTATCATTTTGTGTAGATTTTCAGTTACTCCAACGTACTGATGGCTACAGATCTTACATGTCATGAAATAAATAATATTATCTGTTTTGCACGTTTCGTTTGGATAATGTATGTTTAGTTTTTCTTTGGTGACTGTGCTAGTGAATATCCTAGCCTCTATCATATGTTGACAGGTTTTGCATCTTTTATCGCCACAGGATCCAGATTGATTAGGTTGGTCTTGACTAGTGATTGGCGTTTGCTTTGCCCAGACTAGGATGTCCTTGATGGTTTTTTTTATTTATTTATTTATTTATTTTTTATTTTTATTTTTTTTTATTATTATTTTTTTTGTCTCCGGTAGGCTACTACAGATTTGTTCATGAGGATTAGCTTTAGTATGTCCGACGATCGCACGATGGGCCAGTGTTTTGCGATGATTTTACATACTAAGGAGTTGTCTGGGTTGTAAGTCAGGATAAATGGTATCATATCAGCCTTTTCTTTCTTTTCATATTCGAGTAGGCCATCAAGATTTGTTTGTTTGGCCCTTTGGATTGCCTCTGCAATCAGGTCTTTGTCGTAGCCTCGGTAAATTAAATGCATAGCCATCTCAGTGATATAACACTTATCGCAATTGCTAACAACCACAGCTGGAGTTCTGAGACAAGGAAGGAAAAGGAATCTTACTGGATACGCCCCTTAGAACATTGAAACTAAGCGGTCTAAACCAAGAAGACTAGAAAAAGAAAACTATGCACTAGTATAATTAGTCTTTGTAGCCAACAGTTTCTTTCCAAACTTTTTCTAAACCTTCTTAGTATTCTTTAATTATTACTATAAGAATAAAACATCCTGTATAAAATCAAATATCTAGGATATAATCTGCGTAGCATAAATGTACACAAAATAATAGATGTTGCTTTGGCTCGTGACTTTTAGGTAATTATAAACATTTTTCAGTATTCGCAACAATTCTATACATGCTGATTGAGACAATGTATCTATAGGTTTAACTCATGTGGAGACAGCCATGTAGAGTCTTTCAAACGCAACGTTTTTGTGTTTGTTTTGTATATGTTTTGTATTTGTCTTTCTCTTTCAGAAAGACACATTAAGAGTCGAAAGTGTCGCACTGTTCGTCGTCAGTTTATTGTATATATATATATATATATATATATATATATATATATATATATATATATATATATATATATATGTGTGTGTGTGTGTGTGTGTGTGTGTGTGTGTGTGTGTGCTACATGAAGAGAGCATAAATTACGTATATGATGTGAGCACAGTGATACATTTTATTCTCCATGAGAACATCTTGAGGATTTTATAACTATATCAATGACAAAATCTGACATAAATCTGCAAGTATTTAAATATTCCAAAGGACGGAAGACACTTGGTAAACTGCATAAATGTGTCTTTTGCGACAGGTTAAGTGGGAGATTACAAAGAAATAAAATAGACTTCATTGAAAAAGTTCTTATCTGATCAATTTATGTCCAACCGATAGAGTTTATACAAGTTACAGGAATGATCAGTGGAAGGCAGATATAGTTTTAAAAAAAACACTCATAATGAAAAGATACAAGAATATATTTACTATCAAAGATATTTTGTAATATAGGCCTGAGCTAAAAAAGAAAAGAAGAGAAATAGAAAAATGACATACACAATGCTCTGATACGATTCTTTTTTTAAAAAAAATTGCTGGAAAAGGAATACACTTGCTAAGACATGAGGGTATCTCAAGTGGAAAAGTTGTAAATAAGAAAAAATGCTATTGTGACAATATTTCAAAAATATACCTACCCCAACACATGCGCCAAGCATAGTCGGGTATCACTGTTGAAGCTTTTGCATAGTAAAGCTTTAAGAGTAATACCCGACCATGCTTGGAGGTTGTGGAGGTGGGTATATTTTTGTGTTACCTTGTGATATGATCTACAAAATGTGTACGTTTGTTGAATACATCGATTTAAAGAAATCTAAAAGCCCCACTAAAGATGGTTTAAACGCAGTTATCAACATTTAAATATTGTCAAGGATTAATTGGCGGTACGTAGGTTAATGAGTCGACAAAAAAGCAACCGTAAGCATACCACCACTTTTCACAGCTTTTTTTCTTCTTTTTCCAGCATAATATATGCAGCATTATCAAAGCCATTGACAAGGTATGGGGCGTCATGGACGGGTATTTGATCTGGAGTTCTTAGTGTTAAAGCAAAGCATATTATCATCTTCATAAACAAGATCATATCCAAAATTTCCGATATTTATAAACTTTCAGTAACTTCTTTCGTTTTTCTGTTGGGTAAATAAAAATATTCCTCTCATCTTGAATGTCAAGTGAATACATCAGCTATACAAATTATGAATTTATCATTAGCTATATGGAATTAAAAGCAGCCTCTGGCATGTGGAATGAACATTTGGAAACGAATTAGGATTTGGGGATAAAATTACATTATGTAGAAAATAAAACATACACACAGGAATTGAACTTTGATAGTTTAAAATGAACATGCAAATAGTTAGTTGGTAAATGCTTTATAGAAGAGAGTTTGATAAAATGGACGAGATAACAAACTGAGAAGTTATTGAATATCTGTGAATGTTAGAGCTGCGAAATAATTTATTTGTCATTCAAGGTTTACTTGCTTCAATCTGCATTCAATGCAGTCTTGAATATATTCAGACGTAAAACTTTTAGGAAATATTAATATGGAAGCATACGAGAAAATGCATTGGATTTCATCGCTGAAGGTTACTCAGACCGCGAAAAGAGAAAATGCGGAGGCAAAGGAAACGAACAACAATTTATCCTAATTGCTGGTTCCCTTATTGTTGATGCGTCTGTACCTTTAACCAAAATTGTCACAACACCTGTTTGAGCATAAATATTTATACCTACTCAATAATAAAGTAAAAAAATTTCGCTGGATCGACTTTTTCTGGTGCTTTAGTAATCTTTGATCGTCGAATGCCTCGTTGACGGACCTTTATGTATATAATGCTTGATCATTGAAAACATTTCCTTCCAGATCTTTAAAGATTAGATTAAATAATTAGCATGGTATGTAAACAAAGTGCGTTAAATCATCTCCATTCACACCTGCAGATTTGTAAAATATTTGCAGCCTTTGATAGAGGTAAATTCACGAAATGCTTAATATGATTAACGTCGTATCTAAATTGCTATCATCTCATAATACCAATTATGCTTCTTTTTATTGTTTCAATTAAGCTAAACTTTGCAGCAGCAGCAGCATTTCATACACTTATTCATTGAATCAAGCTAATCTTTGTGGCATCATTATACTTATTCATTAAATATTCCTAGTTTTTATCCTTCCAGTTTCTTATGGACTGTGTGTTTTCATTTCTCCATTGACTATTTTCAATAATATGTTCTTGAACATGGTTTACAGGCAAAAGAAAAGTAAAACACACTGGATTAAAACAAATGTATTTTTCTCTCCACACAAGGGATATGATATGAAATCCATCTCTTTATTTAGCCAATTAAACTTCAATTTAATTTTCACTATTGAAAGCAAATTTTAAATATGACTTAACAACTAACCTATTATCACTTTTAAATTGATACTGAGCGAACCTTCAAATTTAAATGGACACAAATAAAAGGTGCATAAAGCAAACAGCATGATGAATCCAATGTTGTTAAAATATGTCCAAGGCAATGAAAACCAAAAGCAAAATCGCCATATAAGGTAACTTCGCAATGTACAATATTTAAGTAGAGTTTAAAGTGGAAAGCAATTTGTAAAACGTTGAAATGAATTTTAAAAGGCTTAGGTCGTCATCTGTAGAAAGAACAAAGCAAAAGAAAACTGAAATGACACAAAAAGACAGCAATAGTACATGTACATGAAGCTCGAATAAAATCTATAGCTTCATAGGTAGGGGTATAGATGGTTTAGGTATCCTGTTCATTTGATCAAACTGTAAAGCCGTTTCTTCAGCTTTGTTGGACTTTTTCTGGTCTCTTACGTTGACAATTAACAGTCAACTTTTTTATCTACTGCAAACTATCGAGTTAGATAGTAATATTATCATATATCAAACGCTTATGGAAGCCTAAAGTATGTGTTTGACAAAGCTAATAAAGTTTACATTAAGTCCGCCATCAAACATGGACATCGAATATGTTCAGCTGCTTATTTTAGTTTTGCGTAGACAGCTATGTTCAACGTGTTACTATGAGGTGAAAGTGGTGCCCGATAAATTATTTTTCAGAATTTTTACCGATATGAAAAAAATTCTTCTCGACCAAAGAACTAAGCTTCAGCGGTATGTCCATAACACGACTATTTTCCTGTTTAAAAGCAGGTTGAATAAAACTGAAAAATATGCAATATGCATCGTCAGTTTACCGATATTATCAAAACCTTTGCCTATTGCACAATAGTGTCTTTACTTACTTCTGCTTACCGCACAATCTAGATTTTTCAGGTAAATGGGAAACATTGCATACACTCACCATCTTATGATGTTGGTCTTTAATCATCTAGTGTGATGACATTAACAACAGCAGAGCTGTGCGTCCACAGATTTTGACAGCAAGTATTGACGAGATTACACATTTTTGGAAAAAGAACTCAATCACTGTAAAGGGGTAGAAAGCCATACAAAGTACCAGACTGAGTTCTGAAATGGGTGGATGATGGCATGAAAACACTTTCAAATAGTATCAGCACTATGGAGATTGGATTAGATATTGTAGGAATATCTAACAGTGTAGTTGTCTCATTGGAAGTTTGTGAATTTGGTACAATATGTCTACGATTTGTTTAAAAAACTTTCAAGCAATGTTTATCGAAAACAAATATTAAAACCTGATGGAAAGTAACAGCATTGACGATATGATAAAGAAAGTAATCGGATACATTTTTACCAGTAGGATACCATTAGTTCGTAATCACTTGCAACAATTACGGCAAAGGTGTTGCTTTCCTTTTCCACATCACAACAATCTACAAGCCAATACATCGTTAACTTTTCTCAGTGCTGATTCGTCCCAAATTAGCTTGAAAGGTGTTTCAATACTTTAAAATATCAGCGTAGAATGTGTCCCTAAAAGTTTTGTAACTTAGCATCAGAGATGGTTTGAATTACCATTGGTTTATTTTTAAGGTTTTCATTTGAGACGATTGTGTGCAGAAGTTACAAAGTATTTCATTGATTCATATCAGTAGCGTAAGTATTTAATATATTAGACTAATAGCTATCTGACTTAAATCAAGGCGCTGCCAAAACAACATATTGCATGGTAGTGGTCCTAACTACCCAAATGCACAGCAAGATATCCACCTTCAGAATAACATAAACGACGGCAAAGATTCTAATGAAATCTATATTTTTAGTCTAATATTCAGTAAACAACCAAAACAACAAAATATTAAAAGGAACAACACACATATATGTGTAGGCATAAATGAATAGCCTTAGCAAACATATTTTTAAAATGACTTAAATAACTTCATATCATAATAATTTGGGACATATCCGGTGACCTCCTTGGTTAGGACATCGGCCTTGCATGTGGGAGTCATATTTTTAAGCGTCATCCTAGTTCTACCAAGGACTTATAGAATTGGAATTGCAGCTGCCTCGCTTGGTGCTGTGGATTAAGGATAGTGTTTAGATTGGACGGAATGGTGGAAGGATAATATTACTGAATGGAACATGATGCCACATGTCTGTGGCTTGGTGCCCCAGTCTTTAATATTACTATAAACTGTCACACTGCAGACAGTGTATCAATATGACTCAAGTTGTTAAAGCTCCGTTAAAAGTGCAGACACACACATATAGTAAGTTGTAGAGTGACTAATTTTCTTACTGTGTAAATCTTTCGTAGCGAATACGTCCTATTTATTGCTCTTCTACAACATAATCACAATGGCAATGGAAACTGTGTTTGAAGAAAACAATATCTTCCAAGATGAAATAAGATAGATTATTATAAAACAGGAAATATAAGACAAAAGGAACAAACTTTAAATGAGGGGCCCCGAGTGCCTATATTGCATGTAAACAGTCTGCATCAAAATATCAGTTGAGAAGAAATTATGACATGTGCTTACAGTAGGATATATTTATTACAGTCTTCCTGGGGCAAACATTAATTCATGATTAAATTTTTGATCCAAGTTGTCCTTCACTATGATTCATATACAAGAATTTAACAGGTATATGCTACAGCTGAAGGCTCAAGCAAATATTGCTGGTCGACCCCATTCCTTGGTTACGTTTTTCGTAAATAACTCTGTTCTGTTTAATTCTGAAACCTCTCCAAGCCATCAATCATTCATGTGGGTATACCTAAGTCAACGATGGCAATTTATTTGTAACATTTTGAATATTGAATACCAGTTCAAAAGATCTAGCCAAACACAAGGGCCGTAAGTGGGTTATAATTTGATCTCAACTGTACTTTGCCAGTTTTACAGTTTTTGTGTATTTATTAATCAATAATTTAGTATATAGTACTTTTGCTGTAACACAATTATGTGAGTTGTGTGCTGCGCTGATAAGCCACATATATATGTACGTTATGTAAAGGGGCACGATCTCTTTGCTCAGCTTCCCTCTCTCGATAGTGATGAATCGCCGCGAAATGTCAACTTCACTGTTAATTAGACAGACATACATTGGTCAATCGAGATATAACATAACATTTTGGTTCAATGCAATAGGGCAGTCAATGATATTATCAAAACACCATTATTTCAAAATAACTGCATAGTAAATATATCTCCATTTGCCTTCGTTCATCAGAGTAAACATTTTGACTCTAACTATGCCTGCGATCATCAGAGTAAATCATTTAGACTCTAAATGTGCCTGCAATCATCAGAGTAAACATTTAGACTTTAAAGAAGCATGCGATCATCAGAATAAAACATTTTGACTCTAAATATGCCTGCGTTCATCAGAGTAAACATTAAGACTCTCAATATGCCTGCTTTCATCTGAGGAAACATTTAGACTCTAACTATGCCTGCGATCATCAGTGTAAACATTTAGACTCTAACTATGACTGCGATCATCAGAGTAAACATTTATACTCTAACTATGCCTGCGTATATGGACGACAGAAAGCGTGTCAAGTAACTTCATAAATCAAGCAGAGGAAATATTATAAACATGCAAACACACACGATTTGTATTGCTTCCTCCAAACATCCTTCTGTAGACATCACCAGTGCTCACATGAGTCACAATGCAAAATAAGCTATATGAATAATGATGCTTATTTCTGCCATTATGTCATATAAACTTTGTTCATAAAATGATACTGTAGATGAAATTTGTCTACATATAAGCCTTGACCCCTTTCCCCCTTCGCATGGACTTTCAGGGATGGGAACCCATGAGTTATCCTATCTTGCAACTGATAGTTCAATGGCAACATAACAAGAAACGTTTGCAAACTGTTCCCTAGCGATTAAAAGATAAGAAATAAATGAAGAGAGATTTGGTGGACATACAAACGGACCGATGGACAGAAGGAGGTATGAAAATATCTGCCCCTAAAAAGAAGGGATACATAGGATCAACATACTTGTATGTTATATGCAAGGTAATATGGACACTGTCCATCATTGGCTTTCAAATCTCGAATGAATAGCATGATCTATCTATATACACTAGCTACTTTCACGTATAAAAAATGTTATTCAGTATTACCGTTCATCTTCAATTTCGCTTTCGATTTGTTTGAAGGAGTATTATGTTGCCAAAGAAAAGAAGATGAAACCGTTCTAAGTTTATGTATAATGGGATCTTTAAAAAATGCGCAAGTTGCAAAGCATAATCATCATAAAATACAATGAAAAATTAACCGAATTCCCTCATCGTGAATTATGAACATGTTGCAATTATTGTAATATCATTTAAGGTCTTGTTCTACCGAGCATGTCTGATTAAAATCAATAAATAACTCACATCAAGAGTTGATTTAAGAATTTAAATTCTGGAAATAGTGCTAATTATAAACCATTCTGAGCGCGTTTCTTGAATCAAATATGTCGGCCTCACATAAATATTGCAAGGAAAGGAAATAGTCACTTCTAAAATGGGCAACGTAAACAGTGTTCCAATCTTCAATTTAATTGCTGACTATAAATTTCTTCTACAAGTGTAATACAAATATGTACGTATCGTATAATCAATTTAAAACACAATATCAAATTACGTTTTATTTATGACTGTTGGGGGGACAAATTCTTTGGTTAAAGATGGATTTTAAAAAGTTCACACTTTATCTATAATGCTCTCTATTAATTGAATTTAAAATCGAAACTGAAGAGTGCTTAGTTCTAACTTTCAGCTAAAATAAATATTTATTGAATGCATCGAATATCGTTTTATCTTTAATTCTAAGAAATATTTGACATTCATTAATAAAATTTGCAACTGTCTCGACTAATCTTGAAAATTCTACCAAGTGGCCATAAAAATGTATTAAATGTGTAGAGTTTTATTATCTTAATTTGTTTTTAGAAATACATGTGATTATTTCGGCTATTCTGCGTCATAGACAGCGATCTATTCAACACATTTCCATATGATAGAAAAAATATAAGTTAGAATTAATCATCCAAACCGTTATCATCATCATAATTGTCATTGATCTTAGTCGCTAATTTATTTAACAAAGTCTACACGCTATTTTATTTGACTAATTAATTATTCCAAGCAAAAATGAAAGCATATATTGACAGAATTTTAGCTCAAACTCTAATTTGTATTTTTTAGAATATCTAGACCTATGGTATTTTAAACAAACCTATATCAGTAACGCAGCACTGTCTACCTGTTGCGATAAGACATAATGTAAAACCATTTAAATGGTCAACACTAACAAGAGCAATTACAGTTGCAACTATCCAACTTTTTCTTCACTAAAATAGAAACCCCCAATAGATGACTTATTTGTCTTACTATAAAAGGATTCATTCATCTCATTCAATATCTACACATTTTCATTCGAAATATATGCAAGAAAAAGTTTGTTTAGCTGATGATTTCGACCAGATTTCAGAGATTTGGCAAGAGCTCTGTAATCAATACGCTATGAGTGCACAATCGCATGAATCCTTTTACTTGCAATCGCATGAAACCTTTTACATGTGATGTACTGTGTCCAGAACAGTGGAAAAAGTATACATTAATCTGTAAAAGTATGGATGCATTGTGTTGTGTTCCCAGAAGAACTGCCATGATAACAAGTTTTAAAAGTATATTGGTAGGGAAGCTGGCAGCTCTTTCACAATTTTAATGCATGTATTCGACGTGGTATATTTTTTGTCCCACAATCATGTCAGTGCAGCTCTGTCCCGAACACGGTATAAATTCGTGCATGTCTCTTGCAGCATAAATATTTTGGCAAGAACTAATATGTTCAGTAGTAATTTTGTAGATCGAAAGTCATTATACGTGACTTTGGATGCCGTTTGATAAAAATCTAATAGCAACGAAGAGATAAGCTCTAAATTTCTTCAAACACACAAGTAATGCCTTTATATGTTTATTATAAACTTTGCTTAAGCAAATTTCCATCTCCATGTAAATGGGCTTATCGATTCTTAATTTTAAAATTTATTAGATCGGGTCACTCCAGGAATCATTATTGGGTTAATTGTCTTGCATAAATGTATAGTTTATTTCTTTTTAATAATAGTAATAATGCTAAGATTATGCCCTATATGTTGATATAATGTTGAACATCTTACAGGGGTCTATAATTTGCGGCCATTGGTAATTATTGCTCCTTACATTATTTGATTTACAATATCTAAAACTATTGACATCAAGCTGTCCTAAATATCGTCGCCTTCGCGCTTCAAAAGTAATGAAACTTCAAAATTAGCAGTTTCCATATTTGCTTAGACGAATATGTAATGTTGACACCAAAGGAGTCACATAGTTCATAATTGTTTCATATGCTCCGGATTTTTCCGTAAGTTGACCTATCGTTAAGCTTTAGGTCTTATTTGTTCTCCGAGAGTCCATCCAAATCCCGACTGCAATCGTCATACTGTATTTTTATACATTTTAGTATCTAAATAAAAAATATGAGCTCTGAAGAAACAGTGTTTAAAAATGAGCATTTTCAGAATAATTTTATTATCTTTCTTTTCATATATGGATCAACTGTCTCCTGAAGTATGATAATGAAACAGACATATCAGATATGGAAATTTCATGTTGTTTTCTTGTTTTAATTTTCCGGTCCTTCTATCATATAGCAAACAAACTCACAACAACACAAGTACTTTATTTACTTCCGAGGCAATTGGAGTAAAGTGCCTTGCAAAAGGATGCATTTCGGTATATGACACAGGCTGATCAAAAGATAAGATTTGAACCAGGTTTGCTAAACAGTGAACCACCGCGGCTTTCAAGCTTTTTTTCAAGTTATATTTTAAACATACAAATCCTCAAAAGGAAATTGATATGTAGAAAGTAAACTACTCGTTAAAACACATTTCATGTTTTTAATAAACAGACGCAGAGTGCCAAACGTTCAGTGTTGTATTACCTGACACATAGTTTTTACTACCTGGACCTCCTGTTCAGTCTGTTCTCACAGTGATTGTGTTCGTGATTCGACATCTTTGAAGGTCATGCGATCAAATGATGTGTGCATTAAAAGGCTGAAGATAAATGACATTGGGTTTGATTACGTATTTCTCTAGATTAGGTGATCATATGATTGAACAATGCTCCATCACGAAGTGTAGAATCGTTGCATACACACCTATCGATAGGGTCGTTTGTCAAATTATTGAAGATGCCATTGATATCTCATTTGTTATGTCTGAGAATATAGTTATCATTCATATCAATTTCATTCAGCTAGAGTATGATATAATGTTTGGTTTCGTGTTTTGCAGCACAATAACAAATGTGGGTTATTTAGTTGCTGCCTGCGCTGGTTGATATGATTCAAATCCACATCCTTTTGGTCGTTTAGTCCAGCACGCTAACTGCTAAATTACCGCTTTTCCGTCATAGAAACGTGCATACCTTGCTACACCCTAGTTAAATTACCACCCTCTGCATTGCCGAATGCTTTCAGCAAACTTCATTGTTTCCAAAAGCGTCACACGCTCTGTCCTTCCGTATCACTACATCTCTCTACACAGAATTGGAAAGGTTAGAAGAAACTTGGAGTAATTTTAACTTCATTGTCAGTATTACCCAGTTTCAATTGCATCTACCCTGTTTTCATACATAGTGTATTGGGGATCTATATTCAATCATCGATGTTTTGTATAATTATTTGCTTTACCAGCAAGATTCAAAAAATTATTTTTTACATATATTAAAATTACATTGTCTTCATATTGTATTAGCAAAAACATCACGCACCATAGAGACTGGTTCTTCATTTTTACTTATTAATGTCGTATAAGTTTGTTGTGCCCTTGGGCATTGCCCGTTTGTTCGACTTGAATTCAACGCAGTAATGTTTTTCAAAAACGCCTATAGAGAACCTTTATATGGAGTAAAGATCAATGGTATATATACTTCAGCAGAAATATAAACATTGAAATACATGTTGTGTTTGTCATTAGGAATACAATTAACATGTAAAAGAAGGTTCATTGAGATATAAATGTAACAGTGTATTGGAATATCATTTAAGGGCTATATATTTGCAGGCGAATAACAATTTAATAGTCTACACGATTTTCCTGTTTTATCGAGATTAATTCGTAAGCGAGGATCTTAGCCGAAAGCGTCCAGTACAGTATTTTATCAAGACAATGAAGAAATTAAAAATAAAATTTGTTAAAGCTTTCAACAGTTATTCAGTACCCATCTTCTGATAATGTTTTCGAATTATTTTATTCAATCCTTTGTCAAACGGACACCTAGTATTGCACTTGTCAGGTTAGATGATAGTCAGTTTACATTTGTGAGCTGAGCCTGAGTTTATCTAGTCTGTCCTATCACTGCCGAGTCCACACCTTCAAATCATTATTTAATATTTTAATGTTAATCTACTTTTCTTCTTCTTCTCTCTTTATAAATGACTTCAACAAACTATTTACTGGCAGTTGAAATAGCTAGTAAGAAAAATGCATGAAACGAAGTCTTGTGGTAAAGTTATAAAGAATTTTACAGAATTAAAAGAAATAAAATTTACCAATCTTATTATCAACATCGTCAAATAAAAATAAAAATATGGGTTGGTTGAGGTAGGCATATGTGACTTGCCTCTTCTGTAAAAATTAATTTGTTCGAGATTATTTTGTCATTTTGTTGTACTGTCCATCACATATCGGCCTCAATAATCACATTTAACGTGTGTTGCTGTATGTTTGTAATACGTTCCTTTCTTGGTCTTGTTCAAAAGGAGAGACTCATTCCCTTTTCTATGGCTATGTTTGGGACTGTAAGTACCATATCTCAACCAACATAAATCTGCCAGTTGAATTCCATTGTTGTACCTGCAGGCTCATGTTTCCAGTATTTAGGTCTGAATTATTGTTATGTGCAACCCAATTTTAATAATTGTATGATAAAGTACCCTACATATGAACTTAAATTCCCATCCACTTCGCTGAAATCCAAATATTCTATTAAAATGTTTCGATTTCTTAATAGATGACTACTAAAATACTATATGTACTTTCTGTAGATAGATAAGTAGATACACATAGACAAGTGAAATAGCATGGTACCCTTTCTTTTTTTTTGATCTGGTAAGGTTAGCATGTCATTTAGTTATGTGGCGAATTGATATACTGTAATAAACTACTAAATAGTTTGACATGGGATTATTTTCCTCATCATAAGATTAAAGCGAACATGGGTTTTAGGATGAATTTTTAATTTAAAAATAAAGTTATAATAGGTTATTGATCTGGGTAAAATTGTTTAAGCATGAGACTAAAATCTGGACAAATTAAACAGGCTTCAATCGTAAAGATTTAAACATTTTATTGTTATTTCTGATACCTGTTAGGTTTATAGTCTTTGAATTAAACTTAGTTAAAACCGTGTTGGACTATGCTGACATGGTCAACTATTTTCAAAGTCTAGGCATGTCTTATGGATCTATGATGTTATATTTGTTTGCAAAATGATATGATAAAATGTTGTTTGGACACATGATGTGCTTAGTATATTCTATACTAGTTTATGTCTTTTTGCCTAGTTTTGATATTTTTTGAGGGAACATTTACGGAAATTAGTGTTTTTGTCAGTTTTTGCATACCTTTCGTAACTTCCCATACCTTTTGTCTGCTGTGTCACTCTTATTCTACAATAAAGAAAACAGCCTGCCTTTAACAGCACTTATATAGAATACAATACGTTAGATGAATAACTTATTTTTCCTGCTTGTTTTCAAAATCTATATCTATATATTGTATTTGAATCATTCTGGCAGTATCTGTTGACCTTAGTTTTCCTTTCAGAAAGAAACAGACAAAATGTATCCTATCAAGTATGACATATCTAAATATTTTGCAATGTTTTATTGTATTATGTCCACTGCATCGGAATGAATAATCTAATGCTGCCGACGGCCGATTCCATCTTTACCACAGCTGTATTATGCATGTTTACTACAGTGTCTAATTCGACAACCGCAAGAGATATTGCGACGAAGAAAAGCCTCGTTGTTGCTAAACAAAGCAAGAAAATATTTATAGAGTTTCGAAACACAAAAATGGCTGAACATACATTATTTGTCTCTAAAGACTTTGATTCCATTCTCCAAACGCATAAAAGTA
Source organism: Potamilus streckersoni (assembly GCA_016746295.1). NCBI lineage: Eukaryota > Metazoa > Mollusca > Bivalvia > Unionida > Unionidae > Potamilus > Potamilus streckersoni. The sequence goes on from JAEAOA010001694.1 coordinate 3,432,523, forward strand.
TAATCTAGAGGACAAGAACAACCAACAGGCACATTGCTTCTGGCAAATGTCTCCATCTATTTCTTTCAAATGCCAGACATATCCTCCTAAAGTGTATAGAGGAGAACATTATAGCTGAAAACTCTTCTTGGACATGAAGAATTCTGTATGAATTTGCTTGCTATACAAATTCATTTACATAAATTTCTGGTTATCGTCCACTTTTCAAAAGAGTACAAAGCACACTTCATTATAAGGGAGCTGGTTAACCAAGATCCAGATAAAGAAGTAAACGTCAAAACATTGAATTGGTAAACATACAAGGCATGCTAAAAGGCTTACTTTATAATGGATGTAAAATAAAAATAATATATGCATACAAAAATGTAAGATTCAAATATTTCTTTGTTGCGTGCCTCAATCACTATATGAGCTAGCAGGGACCTAAAAGATGCAAACGTTTGACCATAAGATTATATATTTCATTAATAGACCTCTCATAATGTTTAGGCAAGAATATATAGCCCACTGGGTACATAGATTCATTAGAGTGATTAAGTGAAGGCTTATCGCCGTAGGAATCGTTATATACTTCATTAAGGGGTGAGAATACAAAACAAGACGATGGCAAAGTACTAAAGATATGGGACTACTTCCAAAATTAAGTCTCTTGGAGATTTCCATGACGACAATGTTATCTAGGATATCCTGCTACGGGTAAACATATTTCAATATTTTACATAGTTGTCTTTCAAGCTACTATTTAGATTTTATGCACTTCTATTTCCTTCCAGTACTGACCAACTATATCTCAGTAAAGATAAATTAAATGGATTAACTTAGCTAGTTTACAAGTCACAGATATGTAGTTGGTGCCAGGCTGTACAGTTATGACCTAGATTTCTGTGATATCCATGATCAATGCAAAGGCTAATAATGAATACCACATCGATAAGGAATGTCATATTAGGAATGATGGGAAATTTTATACTATTAAGCCGCAATCCTACTACATGCATGTATCTTTTTACGACATTATGTATAATTGGACATTGATTCAGCCTCTCCCAACGATTTCATTTTCATGGCAAATAGAAGAAAATTCGAATTTATCACCAGCAATCTATATAATTGGAAAGATGATAATATCTATGACTTCATTTTAGAGCTTTGATCTTGAAACCCCCAAAGAACTGCAACACTAGTATAGAGAAAATCGATTAATACTTGAACATCCTTGTTTTGATTTTATCTTAGAATCATTATTTAAGTCACCTTATATCACATGCAAACAATGCAATATACAGAAATATTACAAACTGTATAAATTTTTTATAACTCGTAGACTGAGAGAAAAACAATTCATTGATCCATCCAATTCGAAAAGACGAGGTGGCCTGAAGATTATATTGACCTAACAATTCGACTATCAGTTCAGGCAAATAATGATTTCAAGAAGAATTTTAAAAAATTGCTGACTGATTCTGCATTACGCAATCAGACTGAAAATCACAGAGGAAGAAGGACTACACACATAACTAGCAACAAAGATCGATTCATTAAGTATCAAATCAAGCCTAATTACAAGACTAGAATTGGCATTAACGATGACGATGTATTAGCTGAAATAAGCAAACAAGATTACTGCTGATAAGCTCATATACAATTGGTTCGCCATCCCAAAGAAATCCGGGCTCTTAAACCACTCCTTCTACCACAATGATTAGAAGAGTTAAAAGAATAAGGTGAAGTTGTTAATGACTGATTCGCTGTTGAAACAAAGTTAATACGAAAAGTTAATAGAAGTATTATTCCGCTTCGTTAATAGCAATACTGACTAGATTATATAGGTGAACAAGAACGAGATGAATCTATTTCCAATTTTGTAACTGGCGGGGCTTAGACCTACGATATATGCCATCCTGAAGAGTGATCCTATAACAAAGAAAGTCTTAGGAACACCAATAAAGTCGTTGATCCAAAAGAGTATCTTATTTCCTACTACAGAGATCAATTATAAAATGTCAGGAAATCCAAATATACATCAAGACTGTCAGATCATTTACAAATGAGATCTTTTCAAAAACCTTTGCTTAAAATGTACTTTGTTACTATTTTACAGCAACGTAAAAATATTAAACTCCAGGGAGACAGAACCAAGTGGATATACTCTAATCATTCAATCAGCTCAATACCTTAACGTTCTGTAAGATGTTGCCTGAATGTTAGAGTATCCTATCATATTTTGTACTTTATCATGTGATAGTCATATTCTCTTGTTACAGGATTTTGCCCAGACTCTAAGACGATCTTAATAAGCAGCATGTGCGAATGTTTGTAGTAGTATTTTATATTTTTAAAAGCTGCACACTCTTTACAGCATTTGTTATTGTCATGTTTTGATTTTTTATTCTTATATTTTATCAATGGCTAAAAACATTCAATCTATATCTGTCCTTCTTTACTACCTTTTGTATCGAAATGATTTATCATCAGTTTTACTGTGTTGTTTCATCACTGATTCATCATTCCCAAGTTTAAAACTCAAGTGTAGTTAAATTATTTATGTTGCTGAAGTTAAGAAATATAGCAATATTTTCCTAGACATCTTATCAGAATCTCTTTGCTTTATTATTAAGTTGTAAAACGCGTCAAAGTTCATTCATCTAAAATTTATTCTGCAAGATAGAATATTTTTAAAGAGAATCTACAGCTACTTTTAACTTTGTCAGTTAACATTTGAAATTAAGGGCACATTAATAAAGTATCAATTATGTTCAAGAACATGATGATAAAGCTAGTCAATTTGAAGTTTACCAATCAGTAAGTACTTTTCTCTATTTGAATTCAAACTAGTATTCCGAAAAGTTAAGTTAGGCTTCATAAATCAAACTAATTACATTTGTCAGATCAGACCAGAACATAACACAACGATTATTCTTGTAAGGTATTAGATAAGAATACACAATTTAATTTCAAGTCGGCCTAGAGAAACATTTATGACAGAGAAGCTAAAACAATTTAGTATACAAATCAATCAATCAGTGCTAAAAAATAAAAGAGAATACTGATTCGTTTGGTCAACATGTGTAACTGTAATGCAAGTTCTCGAAATACGGATAACGTTTGTGGCCAATGTAGCTTTCGGATTCCATTTTAAGACAACAAAATCAGTTAAAATGAAGGGCAATCACTATCAGTGTAATTCAGCAGTTCTTGATTCCCTTCTTTAGGGAAATATTTAGTCAAGTCTTGTAGCAAAACTTTTGCTGAGAACCATACAACTGGCAAACTTTAAGCAACAGTATATTTAACTCTTATTTTGCATTCTGGTTTAATAAATTTAAACACACACTATTTGGAAAGAAATGTTAATAAATTCACAACAGAATTTACCAAATAAATTTGTTATTATATTTATTGCTGTAAAACTGATGCAAACTATATAGATTGTGACAGGGTTAATCATTGAAACCCATTGAAAGTTTCATACCAGTCCAAATATGACTTCTTGTAGTTGTCAAATGTACAACTTTAAAAAGAAAAGTAAAGGTAAAAGATACATTTTTCCTGAACTTATTTCTTATCTCTGTTTGCATCTCTGTTTGTATCTCTGTTCAGGATGTGTTATATTTGTCAAAAGTGTGTGTCTTTAATGAATGATGCAGACTTTAATGAAACTAGTGTATAGATAGGAGTCTGCTTTTGGGTTGGAGTAATCAATAGACTTATCGCCAAACATCCTGATGTGCAGACGCATTATGCTAGGATCTTTGTTGTTTGAATCTACTTAAAAGCGAGTACATACGTTAGTTTAATAGCTCCACTCGTCTTCCTCTATAAATAGTTATGCCATTATTATTAAAATATATAAATTATTTTTGCATTTCATATTTTGCCTTATTTGGTTCCATTACCTTATTAAAATGAAGCGTTTTAGTCATATCATAATCGACTAATGCATAATTTAGGACTCTCCTATAAATCTGCTTGTTGATTCGAATCCTTCCGCGTATTTTTCTAGATTCTTTTAAAATGTTTGCATTTCCATATATGTGACTAGTGTGTGCGTATTTATAAAATATTATACATGGAAATATGCGTATGGACCATTCCTCCATCGAAAACTTGTTCAGGGTCTATATATCATGTTACAGTTTCTATAAAGCATGTTACAGTTTCTATATATCATGTTACAGCTTCAATATATAAATGTTACAGTTTCTATATATCAATGTTACAGCTTCTATATATGATGTTACAGCTTCTATATGTGATGTTATAGCGTATATATATGATGTGACGGTTTCTTTATATGATGTTACAGCTTCTAAATATGAAGTCTATATATGATGTTACAGTGACTATATATCCATGTTGGATTTACTGAGTTATAATCTAATTAACTGTTACTAGTGTATTTGCTGTGTTGGCATCTGAATTATATTATTGCTAGTGTATTTGTTTTGTTTTCATCTTGTTTACTGTTTTCATCTTGTATACTGTTGGATTGAATTTGTTTACAATGAGTTTGATTTCTTATCAGGTATATCTCTCATTTCGTAAAAAATTACACTATCGTCATCTATATCTTGTAACATTTTAAAAGCTAATTTATTGTGTGACGTCGGTTATTTATATTATAAAGAAAGAATCTAATATTCCAAATTAGTATTACCCTTTTATCTGGTTTTTTTCTATATTTGATAATATTTTATGACATTTATTACTATCTATTTGGATTTTTCTCTTTTCTTCCAGACGTTAATTTCTTAATTAATTTGAGTGCTTGTTCTATTTATTTTTTGGATTGATCGTTTTTCAATGCATTTCATTTTTATATATCAATCCCTATTTTTCAGCCTTTTGTTTTTTCCATGTATTGGTCAGTAACCAATTTTACATAGCGTGCCACTTTTTTCCGGATTAATTACAAAATGAACAAGCGCGTGCCACCCGTAAGAGCGCGCCAAACAAAACCTCTTGACGTGATACCTTGTGGCACGCATGCTGTAGGATGCCCACCTTTGATGTATTTATTTTTCGAGGTTAGTTTTCATTTTACCTTCATTTAAACTTTTCTCCGGTTCTTTCCTTCTCATCTTCTTATTGTCTAATGGGCAAGTTAAGCTTGATGAGCTCTGCAATCAGTAAAATTTCTCTTAAACCCATTAAATGAGTGGTGCTTGTCATTAAAAAAGAATATGCCGTTCCTATTGTGGATTTATTAATGATTTAGATCGAGAAAGGATAGAGTTGAGGTGTAAGAATTTATTAGTTTAGAACTCTTATGACTTATGTGTGCCATGATTTCCTTCATTGGTAATTCCAGGCTTTTGGTTAGTGTGTGTGTGTGTGTGTGTGTGTGTGTGTGTGTTGGCTTTATTAAGGTCTATTTAGCTTGTACATTTTCTTGTTTGATTGATCATAAGTTTGTTCTTTATTTAAATATTCATCATCAATAATGAATCTTGCTGGTCTGCTATTAATTTTGAGGGTCTTTATTTACACGTCCACGGTATTCTGGCCTCTTTCTCTTCTTCTCCTTAATCTTCTCCGGTTTTGTTTGATTTTATCACTTATGTTTGTATCTAATCTTTTTGTTTTGTTTGCTGTTTCTGTTTCAGTGTAACATGTTTTACTGTATTTGAAACAAAGATATCAGATTATTTATTTCTAGCCCAAACAGCAGAAGCTGACAAGTCATTTCTTTCTTAATCTTTGGGCAGTTTGAAATTGCGTACCCGGTTTATTATCTAAGAGAAGACATTGTAATATCCAGAATTATTATCATGAACTTATGAGACATGTCTCATCTCGTTTAACCTTTTCCATTAAGATAGATAGTCCCACAGAAAGAAGCACTTTTTGAAAACACCACATGTAAGAGAGTGAACATCAAGCGCAAAATGAGAAAAGAGAGAAAACGCAAAAGGGTTGATTACTTTATTAGGGTACTGTTAACAATAATTAATTAAATAACGCCTTTCAGTGCGACGTATAATTAATGAAAAATTACCTTCGATCGTTCGACGATCGAGTTAGTTTCACAGTTACGTGACATTCACACAGTTTGTCTCTAATTAAGTCTAGTCAATGTAAAAGTACGAAATGAGCAAGGCTATACACGATTCACGATCATTACTCTAATTTGTCTTTCGTACCTTAATATTTAGTATTTTACATCAATAAAAACTGTCTGAAATAATCATCATTTATATGTGAGAATACTTCAGAGTAAATAATTTTAAGTCACCAAGTACAGGACATATAACACAATTCATTTCTCATTTTGCTTTATATTTCAGGAAATAATTTCGAATAATACAATTTGCTGGCATTAACGGACGTTTTATGGTCCAGACGGAACTACTTTATTGTCAGTAAACGCAATATGAGTAGGCATATATTTTTGCTGGCATTTACGGTTGATTTATGATCCAGACGACAAAACAAAAGCATATTTTATTATAACCATAACTGTAAAAGGGAAAAACTAACAGTAATATATATATATATATATATATATATATATATATATATATATATATATATATATATATATATATGTATGTATGTATGTATGTGTGTGTGTGACTTAATAAATTACTAAAATTATCAAGTCAAGTGTTATTATCAAGGTATGGATAATAAAGGTCATAAATTTATATGTCTTTCATGTCTTTAAATTCTATTCGCCTTATGAACGACTGGATAAGAATTTTCAACTCTTGTAAATAGTGAACAAATTGATCTCTTGCAAACGTTGTGATTTACTTTGAAAACACTTCCATTCTGAATAAATGTACATTCTAGCAAATGAAATGATATAAAATAAAAACTGAATAGTGGAATTCGCTCAAATTTCACATTTAAATGGTTTTAGTAGCATTGGCAATGTAGTAAATGTTCGACAGACCATGTATTGATACCCCTAACCAGCCTTTATTCGCAGATGTAGCAACACTCGGTGGCATATGTTTAAAATAGTACAGTAAATATACTAAGACCTGCTTACAATGGTGGCAATGCAATGCAGGCAATGAAACAACTTGCTGATCATTAGAACTAAAGAAAACTTAACATGACAGACATGTTTGCATTCAATTAAATAAGCCCATTCAGTCAAATGAAGTCTAATTTTACGTAGACTGCTTGAGAACATGGTTAGCAGTGTCTTCTGTTTATGGCATCTATTCTACAGTCTTAGTTTTCAAATTTATGATCCACTTCTTGCAACTGATAAGCCGAAAGTAATAGATAAGTCGACATCTCCGTAAAGTTGCCATCACAGTTAGAAGGAGAGTCCATTCAAAACATGGCGACCTCATAACTTAATAAACATCAACGTTTCTTTTATCTGCTGAACATAAGTAAGGATTTTGTAACTAGTATTAACCCCAATACTAACAGTCATTACTGCTTTGAATGTAACTTATATTTACTCACTTGCTATTAACATTCTTACTGCTACATGTTCAAGTCGTTTGCACATTTATATTCAATCGTAGTTATTCTCAAATGTCTTTTAAAGGTATCTGACGGTTATATTCAGAAAGACTTTAGATAAGATGTTACAAAGCAAGGATATCATATACGTTACATTTTCGTTGTAATTTAGCCAAAAAGCAGATAAATATTTTTTATGGCCAAAAAGCTTCATTCTGATTCTTACATCTTCCTTTTAATAGCTTAAGGCTTAATTCAAATTATTGCCTGACTGAGGACGTAAATAAATTACTAAATTGCATATAACAATGAATGAACCCAGAAATAGGCAACTTTCGAATGAGACAAAACATCGTATGATTTACATATACCATAATATCTGGAATATTCAATGTCATTGGAGAAACTTCATTCTCAAAACTGAATGTAGTAATTTGACCTCTTATTAGGAACGGGAGTAACTATAAGTGTAATATAATGTATAAAATATGACATGTACGCAGTAATAAAAAATAATGAAACAAAAACAATCAATAATAGCGAAAAATCTAACCTTATGAACTTATGCTGGGCATCTCATTAAAATAATGAACGTGCAAACAAATCTCTTAATTGCTTGTTGCCTGGCCCTGATTTCATGGAATGTTTAAATTTCTATAAGTATGATCATCACAGACCATTGTTCCTGCATGATATTTGAATAAGTCATCCAGGATGAAGTTTCTTAATGCAACGGTTAGCTGTGGCAGGCCTGTATTTTACAAGTATTAAATGTGGGTTAGTGTCATGACTGTGTGTACCTTTACAATTATGTCGTCTAAAACATCACAGTAATTCAGACTGAAATATCGAAGCTGCTTTCCAGTCATCCTCAATCAAGATTATAAGCCAGTTCCAAGCGTCTTTGATTTCTTAAAGAACAGATGTTCATTTGAAATAAAAAAACCAGACTTGAGCAGATAACAATGTTTAGTATCATATGAAACCTAGACGTCTCATAAAATATCATTCGTAATGAATCAGGCTCAGACTTAGGCCCAATAGAGAAATGGATTTATCAGTCTCCGCAACAGAGATCTAAAGTCCAGTAACTAAACTGTATCTCAAACTATTAGGCTCACGATCTAATGATACAATATCACTAGATGAAAACTGGTTCCGACAGTAGTAAGCAAATAGACCCATTTAAACGTACGATAAACAATTTTTTTTTCATCTAACATAAAGTTTGCTGACTTTCTCCGACTGTAAATAGCCTTTAGTCACATGTAATACTTATTTCAGACTTATGTCCATAAAATTTCACCTAAATGAGAGCATCTATTTTGTTTCATTAAATCTTTCGTTACAGTATTATGATAGATACTTTATTTTGTTTTCTGTTTCCAATTAGCTTAACTATAATTATTATTGCAAGGGATGAGGCAAGGTTTTCCATTCGAACATGAAATAATACTTCAAAATTATGACAATGTCATTCTAAACAATTAAATATAATATATTTCGATCTATTATGAAATCATCTGCCACAAATAGAATTGTGTTTAGAGTCCACAAAAATCTTTCTTTCCTTAGGATGATGTTCATATTATTAAAGTAATTCATTACACTGGCAATAGATATTTCAAACGTTAATAGATATTTGCTGTATTTTTTGAGCTTGAATCATTGAGGTGATTTTTCTAGTCACTTTTGCAGTTTTTAATGATTTTTTTAAATGTGATATGTGGGTTAATTATGTTTATTGATGACAATTTTAACGTGAACAATGCTAGTTGTTATTACCAGATAAAGTATAATTTAAGATAACAGAAAAAATTCAAATTCTATTTTAGTCATGTCGTTAAAGGAAAGGTAAACGGACAAATTGTAAATGTATTCTTCTTAAAAAAATATAGACCACATCCATTGATAGAACCACATGCCGGAAACAAATACCTTTAACGCAGATAACTTTTTCATTTAGCCTAATCTATCCTCCTCATATAACTACGTGTCCAGACAACTGTCTTACTCGTTGTTAATAGGGCGCCTTAACGTCAATTACGTGAATAATGAGCCCCTTGCATCCGTTTGTGGAAAATCTGTCCCAGTATGCCTTAGCCCAAAGGACTATCAAGATTTGCAGGGTTAGCACAATCTTTTAGAAAAAAAAATCAATGCAAGAAAGCTTGGGATTACAGCATTTAGATACAGATTGATGTCACACTTTGTTAAACTATTTACACCAAAAGAGGAAAAGCTTTGTTTTAAATGCTTTAGATTTTGTCTTTATATACTTGCACATGTATTCTTTATGTTTCGTGGATTGATTATCAAACTATAGCACAAGAAATTTTTTTCATCTCAGAGAAACTCAACGTATTAATTCCGATGTCCTTTAAGGATATTTAAGTAAGGATGACACACATCTGTATGAATCAATGCCAATATAGTTCTAATACGATTTGTCAAAAGACAAATTAGCACACGAGGGCAATTAAAAAGATGAGATATACGTTTGACCTATCTTGTCTACCATTGTCTGTAATTTATATCAAGTGGATAATGGCAATAGAGTTTTGTAAAATGAGTGTGATTAAACTGTACTTAAAAAGCATATAAACAAGGTATCACATATATTTTCGACTTACAATAAATTTATCGGTGTAGACTTTTATCTAAAATATGTAATCATTTCAGAGTATGTTTCTCTAGGTTATCCCATTTTTATTGGTTGATTTTGCAAATGCAAGCTGAACACGTCAGGCTTTCGACTACCGCAAAATGATGTGGGTGTTTCAGGGTGATTGAGTAATAACTGATAAACGACCAATGTGTTTTTCTATTTGGCATTTTGCATTATCTTATGAGAAGAAAAATTATTAAATGCATCGAATGTAATTTCATACAAATTATATCAAAGGCAAAACATAGTGTTGGAAGGATAATTAAAACTGATAATTTTTGGAAAACGTCGTTGTCTTATTTCCTTTGAAATGGCAATTAGTACGGTATACTTCCACAGTAATCCTCAAGGGAGGAGACCCATTATTCCATTATCCATACCTTTTTTCAGCAATTTTTAAATAAATTTTGTTGTAAGGGCCAATTTGTCTGTGTTTCTAACTGGGATTTCTCGGGTTATTTTTCCACCCATTATACCGCCCGCCATGTATATTCTATCATGCGCTGAAAATGGTTTTAAACTATCAAAAACAACGACATTTTGTTTACACTTTAAAATTTATCTATTCGTTTCCATATATAAATTTATTATATGTGTTTTGTTATTTTTTGACATATTCATCAAATTGAACTGTAGGCAAAATTTTATATTATTAATGTAATAAAGTATCACTGACTCACAAGGATGTTACATACATACATACATACATACATACATACATACATACATACATACATACATACATACATACATACATACATACATACATACATACATACATACATACATACATACATACATACATACATACATACATACATACATACATACACACACACACACACACACACACACACACACACATACATACATACATACATACATACATACGCACGCACGCACGCACGCACGCACACACACACACACACACACACACACATACATACATACATACATACATACATACATACATACATACATACATACATACATACATACATACATACATACATACATACATACATACATACATACACACACACACACACACACATACACACACACACACACACACATACATACATACATACATACATACATACATACATACATACATACATACATACATACATACATACATACATACATACATACATACATACATACATACATACATACATACATACATACATACATACATACATACATACACACACACACACACACACACACACACACACATACATACATACATACATACATACATACATACATACATACATACATACATACATACATACATACATACATACATACATACATACATACATACATACATACATACACACACAAATACATGTATACATACATACATATGTATACATACATATGTATACATACATACATACATACATACATACATACATACATACATACATACATACATACATACATACATACATACATACATACATACATACATACATACATACATACATACATACATACATACATACATACATACATACATACATACATACATACATACATAAGTATACATACATATGTATACATACATACATACATACATACATACATACATACATACATACATACATACATACATACATACATACATACATACATACATACATACATACATACATACATACATACATACATACATACATACATACATACATGTATACATACATACATATGTATATATACATACATACATACATACATACATACATACATACATACATACATACATACATACATACATACATACATACATACATACATACATGCATGCATGCATGCATGCATGCATGCATGCATGCATGCATGCATGCATGCATACATACATACATACATACATACATACATACATACATACATACATACATACATACATACATACATACATACATACATACATACATACATACATACATACATACATACATACATACATACATACATACATACATACATACATACATACATACATACATACATACTGAGCTGTACAAGACAAGTAAAACACCACAAATCTTTGGAAAATGAAGTGTTAATCATAAGCCGTACTTTGATCACTTATTAAACGAAAACTTTAAACTTTTGACGGAGTAGTTAATATTATTTACTGTGAAAAAGTAATCATTATACAGTTTATCATCGAAATCATTATTGCAATTTAATTTTGGATATTTAATGATAGAGATGATTTAACACACATGTGATTTCTTTGTCATGAAATATGAAACAGCATAATATATCTCAATATGCAGATAGAACACGCTCTGAACAGTCTTGTTCTCATTACTTCGCATTTCGGTATGTTCTCTATTAGGCAAGTGTTTTTGATGTATATTAAATTTGCATTGGTTGATAGGTAGCTTTTTAATAAAATAAAAATAATGTTCAATATGTATTACAGTTAATGTTGCGTTGTATATTATTCTTGACCCTGTCCAAAGTCGTGTTTAGTTTTACTTGAAGTAAATAATTGATTTTTTATTTTTCAGTACACAAATATTTTTTTTATGTATATTCGTTTGTCATGATGATCATTATTAATATAAGTCAACATATTTATTTGGGTCTGGATCTAGGTTAATGGAATTTCCTTACAATTTACCTGGTGTATCTGACATCGTCCAGGTTATATATTATAATTTTAGTAATATACTTCTCTTTATAACTAAGATTTTATTTTGTAAATATTATGAACTATCCAGAAGAATATTTCCGATAAGGTAATGTGTGGGTTTTAGAAAACGTTAATATGACCTGAGGTCTAGTGGAGAACTATATAATCTTGTTACTGGAAAGATTATTTATTTGTTTCAGGATCTAGCAAAATCTATTTTGAATTATTGTTTTTTCCTTAAGTTCATTTGAACTGAAAACAATTTCTTCAAATTATGTTTTCTAGCAATATAAAATGCTCATTAAAAAATAATATTCTAGGACATAAACATTTACTGGGATTTATAGTGAATTCAAAACTGGAATTACATTATTGTACTCAACAAGACAATGTTGGTACAACAACACAATATAGGCACATCAAAACCCTCAGCGTTGGACCTAATTTTTATTTCTGCCTAAAATTTATTCTCATTCTTTAAATTATTATGGACCGCTCCGGTGGCTTAGTGGTTACAACGTCTGCCTAGGATGCGGGAGGTTGCGGGTTCGAACCACGTCTGAGTCATGTCAAAAACAAAAAAAAAAATGTTACTAGGAGCTGCCTTCGTTTATCTCTCAGCATTAAGAGGTTAGTGTTAGGACTGGTACGCCTGGTGTCAGAATAATGTGACTGGGTGAGACATGATACAATATGTACGCGGCATGATGCCCCAGTTCTAGACATCACTATAAACTATAACACTGCAGACATTGCATCATTATGACTAAAAATTGTTAAAACAGCCTTAAAAATCCAAAACACACGCACAAAACGTACATAGGACATATGTCTGTAATTCTAGGATTATTCTTGGATTTAATTCGAGAGAGAATTGAGAAAGACGAGCACAGGAGCATCATGAAATGGCATTCCTTCATGCAGCCCTGCACAGTTAGATGATGAACACCACCAGAGCCTTTTGAAACATGGGAGGCAGTGGAGTGTTATAAAGAGAGAATCCCTGTTTGTTATCACTGTGCCGAGGACTGCGTGTGTTGCAAGGGAGAAGAACGCTGAGATATTAGTTATTTCATTACAATATCGCTACTGAATATAGCAAGACAATGTATTTTTTCTCAGTCTTTGTAAAGATAATGACCATGAAAAACATCAATTAGTTCGACACACCAATAATCTCATTTCTTAAAATCAGCTTTCTGAAGAACCAAACTTTTCTCTTAAAGCTTAAACAAACACACAAAAAAAGACTTTAGTTATAAGACGTTTAGCTCGATAGTCATTTTTTCTTCTTCTGACCTTCTCTCTGCCTCCCAATATCTGGATACACAGGTCTTAAAATATGTCAACTATCGACCATTCAGTTTTAAAATGGACAGATATATTTTATCAATGACGACGAATCAAAATGTAACATTCAGTTTTAAAATGGACCTATATTATATTCTATCAATGACGTCGAATCAAAATGTAACATTTAGTTTCAAAATGGACTTATCCTATGTTATATCAATGACGTCGAATCAAAATGTAACATTCACTTTTAAAATGGACCTATCATATATTCTATCAATGACGACGAATCAGAATGCAATAGTTTTAAAATGGACCTATCTTATATTATATCAATGACGTCGAATCAAAATGTCACATTATGTTTTAAAATGGACCTATTATATATTATATCAATGACGACGAATCATAATGTAATAATTTTAAAATGGACATATCTTATATTCTATCAATGACGACGAATCAAAATGTAACATTCAGTTTTAAAATGGATTTATCATATATTATATTAATGACGACGAATCAAAATGTAGCGTTCTGAAAGAATTATAGAAGACACAACAGAAACAGAAACTAATATAACAAACATTATATATCCGTAGTAAGCTGTTCTTCCAGATAAAAATTTCGATAATGATATACAAAACTTAATCGGATTGATTATATTAAAATTATCCATTTTGATATGCCTAATGCTGAAAAAATACTGACCACTGCGGGGGCATCCATCTATAATGCGGGAGGTGGCGGATTCGAACCCCGGCTGAGTCATACCAATGACTTTTAAGATAATGGTACTAACAGCTGCCTCGCTAGGCACTCAGCATTATGAAGTTAGTGCTAGGACTGGTCGGCCTGACCTCAGTATAATGTAACTGGGTGGGACATCATGCTACATATCTCTGGCATTATCCTCCAGTGCCAGGCTCCACCATAAACTGTATAACTGCAGACATCATAGCGATATGATGAATATTGCTAAAGCTACACTTTATCTTGAGTGTTCATTATGTGTATGACTACGTTACGATAACAACAGACAGACGTATCATGCCTGTAAGAATCGCAACTAGTTGTTAGGAATCACAACTAGTTTTGTTTTGCTCTTGTTTGTAATTGTTTTTTCTTGAATGTTCATTGTGTGTGATAAGCTTATAGTAAGTTTGCCTGTAAAGATTATTGTGATATTATCATCTTGTATGGCTGGTATCGTCTGCTATGGACGTTTCGCAATCGTTTCCGCGTGCAAAATATACGCTGCATCATGTCACTGTTTCAAAGTAGACTTCAAAGAACCCAATTTCTCAAGTGCACTCTTTAATTTTGTTCAAAATGTTTGCATCGTTTCAGGAATTGGATTGGTGATAGTTCATTAATGGAAAGAAAATCTTTGAGACAAGATATAACTAGAAATTGCTTTTATTAGGCTGCAAAGATAGCATGCTTAAACAAATTTCGTGACGCTTTCACCTTCGTTTGAAGATTGCATTATACCGCCTCTGCATCTTGCTTAATTAGCATCAGTCACAAATGTTCTCTCTTAGATGTCTGCGCACTCGCTGTAATTATTCTTGATTTAAGAGGTATTCTCTATAGATATTAATGTTGTAATAATGTGCAATGAGATCTTCAATTAATTATTAAGATATCAAAGTATTTACCAGAAAAAGAAAGAATGCATCACAGAATTGACAACTTGGTGTTATGAACGTGGAGTAGGCTCGTCGCGTGTAGTTCTGCGTATCATTCCTTAAAGGTTTCGACAAGAAAAGTTAAGTATACTAATATGAATATAGCGCGCATACGGCTATATTCAACATTCTTTTGTATATCATAAGCCCATGATTCGTTCCGAGGACTTCCGAAGACTGTCTGACAACAATCATGGTTCAATTTAAATGCCCCATTTCATTTCAATGTTGTCGATCAGTTTTAGTTGAATAAAAAGACAACTATAATATAATCTCGATAAAATGAATTCATTTTGATTTCTACATCATAGCTGTAGCTACTAGAAAAATTTTTGGCAATATAATTTTAATTTGTAATCACCTTTACTCTGATTGAGTTAGAGTATACAGACTTGAAAAATGTCGTTCTTTATTTTACCCTCGTAAAAATGAGTAAATAGTTCAAGATAGTTTGCGTCTCTTAAAAGAACACGCATTTCTTCGGAATTTTAAAAATATATTCTATTGAACTTTTACACTCTAACCTGCAAATGTATATCATTGTACAAAAAGTAGCTATCTAATTTATTGACAATATAGTGATTACAATTTACATTCATGAACAAACATTACACATTTATTTATTAAGTCGAGTACCAAGAATTACAAATGTATGGATACACATAACATTATGTATGTATGTATGTATGTATGTATGTATGTATGTATGTATGTATGTATGTATGTATGTATGTATGTATGTATGTATGTATGTATGTATGTATGTATGTATGTATGTATGTATGTATGTATGTATGTATGTATGCATGCATGCATGCATGCATGCATGCATGCATGCATGCATGCATGGATGAAAGTATGTATGTATGTATGTATGTATGTATGTATGTATGTATGTATGTATGTATGTATGTATGTATGTATGTATGTATGTATGTATGTATGTATGTATGTATGTATGTATGTATGTATGTATGTATGTATGTATGTATGTATGTATGTATGTATGTATGTATGTATGTATGTATGCATGCATGTATGTATGTATCTATGTACATATTCACAACCTTGATTATCTAGTGCCGATTTAAAGTTTACTTCAAAAAATATTAAGGGAAAGATTACTAAATTCATCGGGAAGAATAAACCTTCGTACAAAAATAAGTAATTCTTCAGGATAAAATGCAAAGATTTCAAATATAATATACAAAATGTTATTTTTTATATCTCCAGGAAGATTAACCTTTCCAAATAAACTGTTGTCTTTATATTTCAAGGTAAAAGGCACAAGTTAAAATATTTAAAGATTGTTTGAAATAAAAACTAAAAATTATAACGTTCTTAAAATATATTAGCCAGTCGAGTAAAGCCACAGCACTGACAGTGAATTCAATCTCTGGTTGTTTCTTCAGAAGAAAATAATGCCGATTCAACAGTGGCTACAAAGACAACCGTATCTCACTGTAAAAAGCACTTACATCAACACACTGCACATTTTAAATACAATATTGAATCATTTATAAATGGACTTCCTTTTTGAACGAGTGCAGTAAAATCACATTAATATGGCAAATGATTCATGAAGAAGCAAAAAGTGTATTTAGTGATGAATGCAAGCAGAGACAAAACCGATTGGATCAATGGGCGGCGTGGTAAGCATGTATTGACTGTTTAAATTGACATTCGCAAGCCTATGACTTGTATAATACGGTTAACGATACTTCATTTGAGTATGTCATCATTCCTGCTATTGCAATTTATTTTACACTGCTCATTTGTATGTCTGCCTCAGAAACATATTTTATCCCAAATCCATTTCTGACTGCTCAAGCGACTAAATTTTAAATTTGCAAACATTGCTCTTCCTGTTTCTCTGTTTATGATAGTTTACATATGTGCACAGAAGTAACTGAACTTTTAATGCCACCAAAAATTAAATTACAAGGAAAAAATAGCACTGTTAAGTTTACTTTCCACAATGTGTGTGTGTGTGTGTGTATATATATATATATATATATATATATATATATATATATATATATATATATATATATATATATATATATATGTATATATGTATATATGTATATATATATATATATATATGTGTGTGTGTGTGTGTGTGTGTGTGTGTGTGTGTGTGTGTGTGTGTATCAACCAGCCTGTATAAACTTGTTGCTGATGCTGAGAGATGTTTCCTTTTTTTACTTTGTGTACATTTATGTAACACTGATTAAATCCCGGATATTTGATTATATACCGGAATTTTGTTCTTATATTAGTAATTGAAGGATACTAAGATTTAGAAAAGTTTGAAAAGAAACTATTTATATATATTTACTAGATGCCATGGTGGTCTGGAGCTAAAATTGTGCAAATTATATAACAATTGACATACTGATAGCTAATGTACTGTAAGGTGTATGATATAATTCACAATAAACTTGACACGCCCTTGCTATAGCATAGTAAACTAAGTTTTAGATTTACTTGTTTTCATCATCTACACATTAGGTTTGCTGTTATTGCTTGTTACTAATTGGAAATGCATATCTGATTAAGTAATTTCAAGTTCAATCTAGGCTTTCCTATCTACAGAATGTTATCCCAAAGAGTAAATCTTAATAAATAAATTTGCTAGGGTGTGCTATGTTTCTAGCGCTAAGATACCGTTATGTAAAGACAAATGTTTGAGACATTTGCACGGGAGTGAAATAAAGTATCTTCTTGATTACTTTTCTAGACTTATCTCTTCAAAAAGGGAAACATTGCCTCAGCGGAAGAGACTATTGAATTCATATTTGGTTGAATGTGGAAGCATTAAGCTGCCACATGACCAAATATTTCTTTAAAATTAAAAGGTCGATTTACCAGATGCAATGATTTAAGATGATTATGTTGATATGAGGACAAATGAGTGTATTGACGATGTCTTACGGACATTTTGCCGCAATATCTTAGCCTAAGTATGTAAATTGTTTGCAGTGTCTAGACTCTATCATGTCACAGAACTCTTATCGGTAACTCGCTTTGTTGATGTCATGGCATCGTGTTGATCACAAACGCAGTATATACATCTCATGTCAGCTGCCGCATGTTTCTTTCTTTCCTATTCCCTCATATAACTTACATGGAATAAATTATTTGTAACCGACTAATTTTCTGTTATTCATACTGAACAATATCGAATTGTGATAATGAATATTTCATAAGCAAGGCTTGCCAGTCAAAAAAGACAAACTAGGTTAAACTAGAAAGACCTATTTGCTCGATCATCATCTAAAGTAAGTTACGAGAACATAAAAACCAACAGTAAGAGTAATTAGACCTGCTAGATTCAAGAATATTATTTCAAATTATATATTATATAGTATAATTATTTTAATTGCAGGACCACTGACTAACTTGAAGTATAAATTAATCGAAACTAAGATTAAAGAACACGTATTATGACTCCTCACAACATTAAATAATGGCAGAGGGAGATAAATCGATACGTACGTTGCCTGTGCTTTTAAAAGTTACTTCTCGTGTGAAAGAACGATATTTCGAATTTCAAGAGCAGCTGATCCAAACTAAAGTGTTGTGATCTACTGCACTGGAAATGGAATTTTTTTTTCAAAAATTTTAAAAGCAAATAATAAATTTAAAAAAATGAATAAAATACATAATTTAATTATATCTCCTTTATGTAAATGAATCCCAAAATGGCTTGCATGCTTTCGAAGATATTTGACAAAATCATGTCCTTGTTTAAATGAATGTCATAACAAAAAAATATACAAAGATTTCTCTTATCAGATAGTTTTATTGGGTCAGAATGAGATTTTAAATTCTTAATGCCCGACTTAAAATGAATCGCTCTTCACTTAATGAAGATCATTTTACAAAGAATTGTAATGAATCACTGCTTTGTACATGTGAATATATAGAAATGACACAACAAGGTTTCTTATCTTGCGTTAGTTAACAAGAAGAACTCATCAAACTAGCTTATTCCTGCACACCATACGGCAATTTTACTTTAAATACCTTATGCAGTGATAGGTATGTATGAAGCAGGCATTTGTATTTTATATACCGTTCACAAATGCAGTGAAAAGTTAAAACGATTTACTTTGGTACTCATGTAACTATCACGCATGAGCAGCTTCAAAAAGCAAGTTCCCCTTTTTCCAACATTTTCAAGATCGTTTCAGCAACGACTCCATAAAGAAAGAAGCACTTTTTAATCTTGCTTTCTTGTTTCTTTTCATTTATTTATTTATTTATTTATTTATTTATTTATTTATTTATTTATTTATTTATTTATTTTTATTTCTGTTTCTATTTTCTTTCCTCCGTGTTTGTTCAACCTTCTACACATTGTCTGAACATTTTAATATACAATTTAAAATTATAACGTCTTTACATATTACATATAGCTCAGTGATGACTAATTGAATCATGAAAGGAACACAAATGATAGTTATAGAGATATTATATTCGTTTATGTGTGTGCGTGTGCTTATATATATATATATATATATATATATATATATATATATATATATACATATGGAGTATGCGCATTTATTTATAGTGGGGTAGGTGCTGTAGTTATAGTCCGCAGACTGAACAATGAACTAATTACTAAGAGCAAACCTCCCAAAGTGAAACTTAATGATGCCATATTTTTGCTGAATTCATTCTCTGTCGTTCAGCAGTCCCTATAAAAATCTAATTGTGTGAATCGATCGTTTGACTACAGGTGCAGTATGTATGACTCGAGGCTGGTAAATTATACAATGGAATAAACAAGAAGAGACTCTTTCGTCGTCGGCAGGTGTCGTTTATTTTTGATATTGTGGAAAATATGTAGAGTTACTGCGAAATGTTACTTAAAACCAAAGGGAGTGTATTAAAAATAGTTCCCTGGGTGGTGGTCGGGTCGTATAGTTTCACATCATGGAATACTGGGGATACGTTCCCGGAAAGTTAATGAAGAGAGATAATATAGTTGTGAGGTTGACAGTTGTGAGACCTTTGGTCATGTATTAATTAAAGTTATTTATAGTTTGGACTAGTTGGCATTTCCAATTTACAACAATATTTGTATGGAAGTCTTTGGAATTTGGGGAAACTGTACTTCTGGAGGGATTGGCGCCAGTGTTTAACATCGCTCGGTCAAGAAACCCTTTGGCTTGTTACAATGTATCAGGAAAAACACTGAACCATATGAGAACATGATTGACATTTTTAAAAGTTTAACAAAATATTAATGCCACCAATAAAAGAGTATACATTTTTACTGAATGAATAAAACATATCAAATGCCTATTACCACTAGGTACATAACAACATTTTGACCGTGAATTACTTCGAAATCTACATTAAAACTAATTCACAAATGATGCTTTGAAGCGAGGGGACATTTCTGAGGTATTTATTCCAGTGCACCAGGACTTTCTCATGATGCAATCCACAAAATTAATATGATAAACCAGGCGTCTCCTACCCGCGGCTCATTTGTTCACATTTCGAGGCAGGAGGCCATGAAGGCAGTCCTTTTCAAAATTAGCATTTTAATTATTTTGCACAATTTGTGATAAGGAACTGTTCTTGCTCATGCGGCCCACGGCTTTAAGCATTTTATTTGTCCCCCCCCCTCCGTTACAAAAGGCTGGAAGCTAATGTGCTAAAAAAAACTTTTATCTACACTTGGCAATTGATTTGTTTTTCTTTTTCAACTACAATCAGTTTCTTTTAACTGTTTATCCGCATGCACGAGTAATTATTTGTTAATTTTTCTTCCAATATTTTCAATACCTCTCCTGTAATGCCATTTAAATCTCGCTGCTTTTCAAACATAATATGTATAAATCTGATATTTTCCTATTCTTTTTAACCAGCTTCTTATAATGTACCCTGTTGCTTTTATAACATTATGTAACCCGTTCTATATCCTATATAGCTGCATGATTCCGACTGCTCTGTTAGTCTTACTTCCGTCTCCTCCTCTAGGGGCCGCGAGTGTCCGAGTGGTCTAAAGCGCTGACCGTTACGGATCACTGCCATCTCACCTCTGTCTGCGTGAGTTCGAGTCCAGACTAAGGTGGGTAAGTGAGAAAGCCTACCAGTAGCTTCTCGTGGGTCAGTGGTTCTTTCCTGGGTTTTCCAGGGTTCTTCCACCACCATTAATACTGGCTGCCATGTATAGCCTATCTTGTGCTGAAAAATGGCGTTAAACCCTACAACAACTACAACAACAAAAGTCTCCTCCTCTTGAAGATTCGGGACTCAACTTGAACCTGAAGTCCTTGGAATAACTCTATTTGCACAGCGATAGGTCCATTCGTCTACTAACTTTTTTGCTTGCGAGTTTTAATTCGGACCTAAGTTATAATTACACCCTCTATCATAATTCCGATTGGATGTCGCTGTGAAATGATCCAATCAAACTCAGCGGTCAATGTCCTCTCGCTGTCTATCCACGTGGGGAAGGATGAGAACACGTCCCGTTTACCCTGCAGGCTCCCTTTAATTTCTGAACAAATACTTAACACCTAGATGTTACTACAAGCCTTTGTCTAGATGGCTTGAACTATAAAATGGCTGGAGGTCACGGTAACCTTGCGTAAGGAATTATAACACTAGCCTGAGACAATGTTTAGACATCAAACGCTGTATTAATACCCTAGTTTTTACACTTCTTGATAGCTGGGCTGAGAAAACGTGACATATTACGACTATATTTCTTAACATGCCCCATGTGACTCATTCTAATGTTTCAAAATATCTATTCATGTGACGTGTCCTAACTCATACAGGGTGGAAAGGTTGAATTTCGTTAACAGTTTTACTAATAATTCTATTAGTATTAAGTGTCAAGACGTACGTAGTCATTTATTTATAGATTCTAGGTAATTTGTGTAATTGAATGTCCTTAAATCAGATCCTAATCATGTAGGCAAAATCTAACTAAAGATAATAACTAAAATATACAGCCACGACACAGCATTGTAACCTATGTTTCGTGATTGCATCATTGTAATAAACTCCTATTTTAACGGTGTGACAGCAATGTACCCTATGTGCCTTGATGCTACCATTTTAAAAATAATTCATATCTTAACGGTGTAACCGCAATGTAACCTATGTTGCCTCATTCCAACATTGAAATAAACTCCTATCTTAACGATGTGACATCATTAGTTATGTACCCTCATTCTACCATTATAATAAATTCCTATCTTGAACGTGTGTCGACAATGTACCATATATGTTATCATACCACCATTGTAAAAGAGCACAGAGAATGAGAGCATTTTAAGTGCACGCACGGTGGATTGATATTAATGAATTGTAATGGATATTCTGTTTTTATCCTGGCATCATAAAATCGGTGACTTCATTAAGAACAAACATGTAAATAAATTCATTGACTGATTGTTTTCCTTATTCTTGGAAACAACCCTAAGACAAGATTTTATTTATTTGTTTCAGCAGGAAATCGAGCGATCCCATTGTATTTCACTCAGAACAAAAAACCCACAACATTTTCCAGATATTGATTGGTACAAAATCTCTAGATACTTTGAGGACAGTGCCGGATTTAGACAAATCAAGGCACTAAGCTATGGGAAGTTAAAGAGGCCGCATTTGGTATAAAATAAATTTGAGGGGCCCCTTCAGACTGAGTTCAGACTTTGGTGTCCTAAGCTGTAGGTTGTTTAGCTTGTGCCTAAATCCGGTACTGTTTGAGGAATATGAATTATATTCTTCGAAGATTGCATATATACCAGTGATCGTTTACAGTTTCCTAAATTCGAAGTTTGTAGAAACGATGAAATCAGTGGAAATTGCTATGAGTTCAAAGTATTATGTAAGTTGATATGGAAAAAGTTCTAGACACATTCATGGATTAATTCAACTGCATATTCTAGTATTACTTGGTGTTAAGCTGGTTGTTCCCTGATACAATAATTTTGTTCTAGTGGCTGACATAAATATATATGTGGGTTTGAAACTAAATCATTCTTGAAAGCAATGGTGATATGTTAGATAAATAATTTGTGTTTTTTATAATTTTATATTTTTTTAACGTACCTTAAACAATTTATCAGTCATATCACTACGATGTCTGCAGTGAGACAGTTTATAGTGATGTCTAGCACTGGGATATCATGCCACAGACATGTAGCATGATGTCCTACCCAGTCACATTATTCTGACACCAGGCCGACCAGTCTTAACACTATCCTCTAAATGCTGAGCGTCAAGCGAGGCAGCTGTTAGTACCATTTTTGTAAGTCTTTGGTATGACTCGACTGGGAATTGAATCCACGACCTCCCGCATTTGTAGTTTGCAACGTGAAATGTTGCATGTAAGTATATGTGCCTCTCCTCTGAACTACTAATGCCTTTTTATTGTTTGTAAGCAGTCGATCCTATCAATGTTCAAACCCTGCGTGATTTGAGATCTTTTAAATAAACAAGGTGCACAGATAATGTTGAACAAATTGACAGTTCGAATGTGGTCATTCTCTTTTCAAGACTAAATAGTTCAGTGAGATTATACGTTGATAGAAAACAATTATACATGGAATTTTCTTCAATCGTATACGTCATTTATTGTTCAGGCCTCTGATAAAACTTTGTCGCGAGTTTGTTAACTGCAAAACAATATCTCTATTGATATTTGATAAAGGATGCATCCTTAAGACTGACACATTTAATTATCATTCCTACAGTATGTGAGCAAATTTTACCTTCTGTAATCTTTCTTTTGTGTCTGAGGGGATCCGCGTTAGCTTAATTGGTATTGCAGCAGTTTCTTTATCCAAAAGTCGCAAGGTCAAACCCTCCCGGGTCAGTTGGATCGACCGCTATGGTGTGTCCTTGAGATAGGCATTTACATGTGTTTCCATATTATGATTAAGCCTATAAGATGCTAAATGTGCAGTGAAATACAACTAACAAACTATTTTTATATCTAAGAGATTAGGCAAAACATAAGAGCTTATTTATATTCTACACGCAAGCAGGACATATATAGGCTACTTTCTCAAGATTTCCGTTCACTCCTTTCTCACTACCACGAATTTTGATGTATTGGTACATTATATAGACCAACGATTTAAATTACACTGAACAGAATGTCAGCAGCAGAAGCAAACAGACTACATACATTCATCTAAAAGTATACAAAACTGCCTCCTTTAGAATTCGATTTATCAGTTCGTAATCAGTCGATTATACGTATATGTGTGATCACTGTTTTAAAACATTGCATTAATATTACGTGTTGCGACCAAGAACGAAGGTAAGGCTATCAATAGTTCATCTCTTTATAAAATATATCTTGCCATTGTAAAAGGTTTTGATTACTAGGATATTTCACTTCTTTTCCTAGTAACTATTGAAAGTTAGAGAAAAACACTATCATATATTTTATATCAGTGTCTGAATTTTCGTCACCATTCGTCCAATGCTCTAAACTTTTACAGCTGTATCCCATAGTGGAGTACCCATATCGTTCGGACATTAATGCTTTTTCCATAAAATATAGGTAAGTATATGCCATTTAAAGAACCTAAGATGCATAGAGGGCATTCAACTCGTTGATGAAATTAATATGCAATTCTGCTCATATCTTCTTTGGCAGGAACATGGGTTAGTTACATGCTTTCAATGTTTGCGATAACTAATGATTTCGAGTAATTCTATACAAAGAGTTGCAAAATGGTACCACTGCTTCAAAATATAATTTTCTGGTAAAACGCTGTTTAATAATTTACGAAATGGCTCCAAGGTGGGTTCATATGTTATTTGTTCAATCTGACATAAAATACTCATCGATCGATAAGAGTAGTAATTATTTTAATAATTTTAAACTATAGGTTGTACTGTTTGTCTATATTCGGTTCGCAAATCATATACTAATTGCGTTCAAAGACCCCAACAGAATATACGAAAATTATCGAACCATTGTCTTTATGCAATGTCGATAAGATGTTACTTTATAAAATCGTGATGAGATAGAAACAAGACGGCAAAGATGCGCGAATTTACAAGTATTCAGTTTCAATTCTCCATATTGTTAAAGTCTCTCTGGCCCTGTACTGGGCCAAATGTTTCGAATAATTTATTCATGATCAGATTTTTGTGTCTTCTTGAAAAATACATTCTACCTGATTTCATATCAACAACAAAATCGTCTATATTCAGGCATAGCACGGTACAAATGATTTTTATCAGGCCAGTTCGAATCATTTTAACTCGAATTGTTCTCAAATCGTAATTATGGTCTAGCACCACGACACAACATATTTTTATTGGCTGTCATTTATGCAAGTACTCTCAATATTTCAGTACCCTTTTCTCTTTCTTTGATTCCATAACAATAGGCGCCTAATATTTTCTTACTTCACAACCACTTTCAACCCATCCCCAATAATGTGTGCTCTTGTTTGCAAGTTTTAAATAATACTTATCCGCCGATATTGTCTGATTAGTGAAATATGCAGTAATCGAAAATCGTACAAATAATTCATAAGTGTGTTATAAATTATTTAATAATTCACAAGTGTGTAATAAACTATTTAATTCATCTGATAAAACCCTTGCAATGTTATTATATACGATTATTGCCGTATTGTGTGAGCTTTTAAACATTTTTTCAGTACTCGTGACCTAAAGATTGCTTGAAGCCTCCATTAATGCTACCATTTTTATCGGCGTTTAATTGTAACATGATAAAAAGAGATTCAAATCACATGTGATGGGCAGTACCGAATTATCCATCAAGCACACTACACAAAGTGTTTGGGCATCAGCCCAACATGGACAATATAAAAAAATTAGTTGATGATAAAATTGAATAAATTATATATGACAATTTCGATCTGCATATACGAGTATTTTGATTTAAATGATGGCAACACTGGTATTCTCCCTGCTTTTTAGATTAAACATTGTTTTCTATATAGTTTTGTTTAGTTTAACATTTTGTAGGAAGCGGTACACAGTATTTGCATCGCTTAGGGCCCTGGATGGCCCTAATACGGCACTGGTGCTGGTTGGGTGGATGTTGGCCTTAGCAATGGAAAATGTTTATATTATATTACTTGCCAATAGCAACATTTAAAAAATCATCTTATATAAAACGTATGACGTAAGATAATGACAATCAAAATAGAATAATTTAAAGAGACCCATATTTAATTTTGTTACAGTTGTCATAAACTGTGTGGTAGTGTTTTGCAGTGCCGAATTGAACCCTGTGGAGGCCATAGGCAGTCGAAATTTTGGGGTACCCCTCGCAAATTTTCTCTTAATACGTCAAGATCAAATCAACTCAATATTATTTTGATCCATTGTCGCGGAACCCCTTAAAAGGCGTGGATCCCATAGGCCGGTGCCTACTCTGCCTATTTGGTAATCCGGCACTGGTATTTTGTAATTGCTTTAGTCATTTATGTAATATTACGTATACACGTTATCTGAAAATTGTATTTAAACTATGATTTTTCATACATGCCCATTTCATATGAATGCCCGTCTCATGCGTTGAAGCCAGCCAATTTATAGTGTTCATCATCTTTAAGAACCGATTCATTTTTATACTCGATTCTACGTTAAAATAATAAACACTTTAGACTTGATGATGGCAAAGAGACGATATGTTCATATTTAATACAAATTTATTTTCGTCCCGATGCATTTTGTAACCGATTCGTGTGTCCTTGTAAATACTCTCCACCATTTCAACAAGTTATAAATTACACTCCTACAGTTAACAAAAATTATGTGCCTGACATACGATGCTATTTAATGATGTTTATAAGATTCTAATAAATTTTATTGACCACTAATTTCTTTAGAAAATAATGCTTCATAAGATGTACAATTTGATCCCATATCAATTATGTCGTAATCCGAAATCTTTAAAATAGTTGATCATCACTTATGAAGGATGATTTCGTTCTGAGTTCCTGGTGGGTGACGGGTTTGATTTCGCTTCAAGTTGCTGGTAAGAGTTTGTGTTGATTTCGTTTAGGATTTCTGGTGGGTTTTTCATTTTGATTTACTTTAGGTGTGTGTGTGTGTGTGTGTGTGTGTGTGTGTGTGATTTAGATTGTTAACGTAACTTTAACATTATTTCAGTCATATCGCTACGATATCTGCAGTGTGGCAGTTTACAGTGATGTCTAACACTGGAGAATCATGCCGCAAACATGTAGCATGATGTCTCTCCCAGTCACATTATCCTGACACCAGGCCGACCAGTCCTAACACTAACCTTTTAATGTTGAGCGCCAAGCGATACCTCGCAGTCTCTGAGCTGGATGTAATATATATTGATATTGTTCAGGTTTGCCAGGCAGTGCTAAATCATCTGTTTTACACAAATCATCTTTAGTTATTTAATATTGTTAACAACAACATTGTTAACAGCAACAGATTACTGAACATAATATTGAAGATGCTAAAGAATAATGGCAAAACATCATGATTTTAAAATCTTAACTGAAAAATTAAAAATTGTAAAGTTCTTAGATTCGGCTTTGGTTAATATATCAAAGTTTATGCGGAATGGTACTGAAAAAATTGTTCTATTTTAATTGAAGCAATGTCAGATTTATACTTTCACTACAAGGGTTCTCTATGACATTCTACTTGCTTTTCATCCTTCGAGCTAAAAGATGACCATGACATCTCTAACAAGTCGGACTTTTTGTAAGCAAGTTAGTGCCTGATAAGACAGATTTATGCTCGGAACTGTCTTTGGCATATTGGGCAGGAGATTATCTTGGTATTGCTTGAGTAATAGTTCTAAGATTTACGCTGCTCGTTCTTTTGCACTAACTTTGTTATACGCCTTAGTTTAAAGCATATAAAGCCAGTATGGATGAAACTGAGCCATGTGGAGCGATCCTGTGCGAGATCTACCCAAACCTCTAGGTCAATCTTTAAGTGTTTTAGGGATGACTTAAGCGAATCTTTCAAGTGTTTTCCATCCACCCTTAGATAGCTTTCTTTCCTTCAGTTCGCCATAGAACATCTTCTTTGACATTCCTTCCTCTGACATCATGGCTATGTGGCATGCCCATCTTATCTATGATTTCATCAGTAAAGTGTGCATGCTTAAAATGTCTGCCCGTGAATAACCAGTGTTTGGGTCCCACCACAGTGTCTGGGTCCCAGTCCTGCCATATCATCGGCATTTATTTTCTCGTGCAACCCATGTGCAAATGATTTATGTTCTTGGTATTGCATCTTTTGCCCAGGTTTTGCACACAGAGAGCAGGGTCGGCAACACAATGACATTGTAAATCTTTAGTTTTGTCTGCAAACTGGTACTTCTGTATCAGCCAATTCCTTAAGCACTTCTAATAATATTTCATCATTGACATGGATTGCACATGGCAGTGTACTGCAGAAATATGTAAACTCGTACACTACCTGAAGAGTTTGGTCGTTTACTGTGATAGTAGGCTCTACGCAAATCTTTCCTAGCGCAGGATGGTGCATCACCTGTCTTCCTAAACATTGATTATGAGACCGAAATTGCCACTAGCTGAAGAGAAATGGTTCCCATTCAGCTGAATCTTAAACTCAGATTTGGCATTCATAAAACAATGGTCAGCAAATAAAAGATCACGAACAGATTAAAGAGCCTACCACAAATTAAGTATCTGATCTCGATCCCAGTGTTCGAGTCACGGAAGGCATCAGTATTCATGACACAAAAGATAATACTGATGGGACCAAGAAACAACTTTGCTAGGCTACATTGGTGACTGGAAATTGTTCAAATGATTTACGTCGTCCATGATACGCTGGAGGATGTTACCATAGAAGTGCCGATTTCTTGGGCAACCCAATTTTCCCATGATCTTCCAAAGTACCCAACTACTGACTATAACAAAGTTTTTTGCAATGTCATTATCTCGTGTGAAGATTGGAAATGAAGAGCAGCCAACACCATGTCTGTATCACCTTGTTCTTACCTGAAGCCACACTAACTTTCGATCTTAAATAAACATTTTTGAATTTCTTCAAGGCATTCCACTCTGGTAGGACTGGATCTCAACTACCTTGTTGCTCACTCAATATGCTTGCAACTCTATGAGTTTACATTGGACAGACTTATTCATGTTGTCGAAGGCTTCCTTCTTAAATGACAAAGTGCTGTCTTCTAACAAGCCTTATTTAGCCGATGGTTTTTATTCAGTAATATCTAGTCTTTTGATTATAGTAAGACCAGTGGTTTGTGAGCACATGAATGTACAGAGCGTCTGAAAGATTCCCAGCTTCCTTGATATTCTCAGAATCTGCATCAGTCGTTTCTAGTTGCCTGTACAGTTATTCAACAAATGACTAGTTTACATTATCCTGTTTCAATTTAGAGAGGTTGAGCATTCTTGACACTTATTTGCCTTGTGGTCTTCTGCTACGTTAAATCTAGATGTTGAGCTTTGAGACTCTAAGCCTGTGGTCAGTCCGTAATTCTGTACTTCTTGCATGACTCAAGACATCCTGCATGTTACTTCTTCTATAGCTGACAAAGTATATGAGATGTCAGTACTTGGATCATGGGTGAATCCAAAACGTATTGTTGTGGTTTTGGCAAGCGAAAAAATGTATTGATGCTTCATGTTCAGCGAATTTCCCCAGTAGAATGAATCGGCAGTTATTGCATTTGTCAAAGCTATTATTTGACATTGACACCTGGCTGTTGAAGCCAACTCATGTACTGAAGTCACCAAGGATGATTAGCTTTTCAGCCTTCTTTGCTTATGTGCGAAGAGATTAAAAGTCTTTTAAAAATTTGTCTTTGACGGTACCTGGCTGGTAATGGTGGGCGAATAGGTATTGATGATAATTGAATGTCCTTTTCCAAACAGTGTGAGCCTCATTGTATTAGTATGTCATTCAAGCTCTCTGGGTGATTTGTGTGCTTGCTGAATAGCAGTGATTTGATGGCAAGCTTAATACTAGCTTTAAGACACTCTTCTTTACTTCAGCCAGTTCAAAACAAGTTGTAGTCGGCTCCTATTTCGGCGACCTTTCCTTTCTCAGTGAAACGACTTTTACTTAGGACTGCTACCTGGATATTGAATCGGGCCAGTTATCTACCAATCAAAGATGAAAATGATTTACTTCTGACAAATCATGAAATGTTCGATTGTATGTAGGTTATCAATGACGTAACTCTTATGTAAAACTGAGAAGCTCATGCACGTACGAACACAACAAAAAGAGATAAGAAAGATTAAGTAAATATGTGAAAATTTTGGTTGATGGCCATACTTCTGATATGTGAATAGCACTCATGCACTCGCGTGCGTGCATGCAGGTGTGTGTGTGTGTGTGTGTGTGTGTGCCAAGCCATAGATTTATAGAAAAAATTAAATATTGGAATTTCCAAGTATCTTGTAAATTTGAATTGAAATTAATTTTCTGACTGGAAGTTTTTGCTAATACTTTTTTAATCATTACAGTCTTAAAACAATGATAAAAAGGTATGATCGGATGATTTTGTGTGCAGAGAGTGGCTTTCTCCATTTGTAATTGTTTCGGTGAATATTAAAATCATTTGCTACACTTAAAATCTAAGAATAAATCTAGTCATTATTATTTTAAACTTTCTCAAAAGTATTCCTGTACTTCTAAATTACGGACAAAAATTAAACTGCTAAGAGTGAGATCGACTCAATAAGTGTGATTCACACTTCAGAAACAAATTAAATTATGGCCTATTATAACAAAATGTTCTAAAATTGCTTAGAAATCTTTGACAAAAAATTAATTTTGTTTTATTTTTTTTTTACTTTTGATTTTTCGGAGAGGGTGAGGGGTAATGATGTTAAACGTTGGATAAAGGTACTACATGACATTACATTGATTGTACTAAGGGGACTAATAACAAACAGCTACAAGATCGTAATAACCATATTGAAGTAACTAATAGTAAACTGTTGTGATTATAATGACTACTAATTTGTCTCATTTTGACCAGAAATAAATATTTTAATGAACATCCTGAGATGACTCGTGGCATGAAATCAACTCTACTGCGATGAATCGTAAGCCGTCGTCAATTTTAATGACCATACTGAGGCGACCAATAATGAAATGAAACAAGATGTTAATAACCGTCGATATATTTGTAATAACGTCCTGTAATAATAACAGTCAGACGTGACTTATAGTGAAAAGTTATAGGATTGTAATCACCGTCCTGTAATAACAGTCCTGACGTGACTTGTAGTGAGTATTCATATGATTATAATTACCATCTTGATATGACTTACAGTGAACAGTCATAGAATTGTAATTACTGTCCAGACATAACTCGCTGTGAGCAGTCATAGATCGAAGTTAAATTGAAAAATTGCCAGAGCACTGAAAGTTGACTAACATAGCTTTGGTGTTGTGCTTAACGCCATTTTTCAGCACACGATAGGATATTCATGGCGGCCAGAATTAATGGTGGAGGTAGAAACCGGGAAATCACCAGAAAGAACCACCGACCCACAAGAAGCTACTGGCAAGCTCTCTCACATATCCTCATTCGCCGAATCCTAGATTCGAACCCACGCAGACAGAGGTGAGATGGCAGTGATCCGTAACGGACAGCCCTTTAGACCACTCGGCCATATGCGATTAGCATAGCATTTTGCACGAAAAAAAGGGATCTTTTACAAATTATTGTTCTTCATTTGTATTTACCTTTTACATAAATCCTTTCAAAAATATGAAATAAATGCTCAATAAATAAAAATTAATTAATGTAAAAATCTGTTACTGGTTTGAATTTGCATACTATAATTAGTCACTGCCATAGGTATGTCTCATTAGCTCTAACAAACATTTAGCGTAGCTTTAATTACGTAATTACTCACACATAGCTAGCAATAGCATTGGTAAGTGGACCAATCCTTTTTGCAAGTTTTAAAGATGTAACTAATAGGAGGATGGAATCAGGAATTGATAATGTGTACTATATTTCAAGTGTATGGTGAATCCTACAATTTCCGATACCATAGCACTTTTTCCTGTAAAAGGCAATTATTTAATTATCGTATTGTACTTGCTTATATGTCGAAAACAAACTGCAAACAACAAAGATCATGATCTGTCATTGCACAATGCGCCTGCAGAACAGGGTCTATGATGTTTGCCCTACTGACTATGCCAGCCTATGTTCAACAGAGTGACTATACCTACTCATATATTCAACAAATCGTCACTTTGTCCACTCTAGTACTCAATAGATGGTTACAATATCTACTCGAATATTCCATATACTTACTATGCCTACACGAATATTCCAGATAGTCAATATGCCTACACGAATATTCCAGATAATTACTATGCCTACTCGAATATTAAAGATAGTTACTATGCCTACACGAATATCCAACATTGTTACTGTGCATACTCGAATATAATGACTATCAAACACTCTAACACTCAACATACTGTAACTACTCGAATATGCAAGGTGGTTATTCGAATATTCAGGATAGTAACAATGCCAACACATCCAATCAAAATCAAGTCTTTCAAAACTGAACACTGTTCCTATGTGATCGAGACAATGGCAGCACACAACTGGAATTGGTTCATAAATAGGCATTTTTTTTTCTTTTCTACAAATATATCCTTTTCCTCAAATACTATGTAATGGCTTCGCTCTTGTGCGTAGTCATACTTTTGATGTCAAACTTACCAAGCATACTTTTAAAGTCAAATGCCTCCACCATTTTCGGCTGATGCACAATGCACAGCGGTTGCATGCTATTGGTTAACTGGCATTTCATAATAAGGGGGACAACTTATGAAATCCAATAGATGTTGCTAGGACAAAAGCACTGAAATGTCTGATCTATCCAACAAGGTGATGATGGGGTTAACACATGTGAACCTTGGCCAGCGAAGATGACTTGACCTGATTAGTTGTTGATTTGAACCTAGCGATCGGCTTTGCTATAACTGATATTCTTACGACCAAGTGTACATGTACTTTACTATGTGCTAACTAGCCACAGAATCAAAGAATTAAAATAGAACTGTCATGGTCTCAAATGACTTAAATAAAAAATATATTATAAATTCGAAAGATATTACAGAGACCCGTAACTGTTACACTGGGTAAAATGTGTAATTTGAAGACGAAATTCTTCAGACCACATCGCAATGCCATAAATTTTCACTCACCGACTATGTTCTATGTCAATGAGAAATTTTGAGTCACCATTTGTAATATTGCTTCAAAGTAGCGCCATCATGGCACGTACGAGTTACAAATTTATGAATGCTAGCCTCATTAAACATTGCAGTGTCCGTATTTAGCCTTAATTAGAGTGAATGTTCGGATATGTTGATTACGATTCAAAGAGTGCATGGAATATTCAAAAAGTCATATTTTGGAAGACTTAACTCTAATATTGGCCAAATGGAAACTGTAGGAATGAAGACGTTCTGTTTTTGCTTTGTCAGCAGATTTTATTCAGTAGTATAGCAACTTCAACTTCCACACTTTCCGCCAAGAAAAATAATCCACAAAATTGTGGGATTACTGTTGGGTTTTTTTTATAGCATCATATTAGCTGGTTTATGAAAACGCTGCACCACACGTATACCTATTATCCGTGAGCTTTCCAGAATGCTCATTTAATCTGTTTTGTGCAATTCTGAATTCGATCTAAATCAAAATAGCCTCTAATGGCTGCAACTTTGTCATTGAAAATTTACATTCAATAACAAATGTTTATGAGCTAATTTCATATGTCACACAATATGTATGTATGTATATTTTAAAAGGTCGGAGGGGGTTTAATTGGTAGTAAGGAAGAATCCATGACTGCGTGCATGTAATTTTTTGAAGTCACTTTATTGTTTTTATTTTATAACCATCAGAGTAGCAGGAATTTATAACGAATGCTAAATATAACGCAACGCTGATACATCTGTACCTCTGGTGTACGAATTTAGCACCGCGCAAAAGCGTTTAATACTACTCAAGTGCGGCAAATAAATAAATAAATAAATAAATAAATAAATAAATAAATAAATAAATAAACCAGAATGAATATTTCCAGGTATATAGTATTTACCTAATCAGAACAAAGTCTTCCTCGATACATAAAGACTAGCATTTAATGCCAATACTTACTGGAAACATTTTTCATCTTTGTCCTTTGCGATAGATTTTGTACAAAATTATTTCCATTTAATGGTAATTTTTTTTCGCCTAATTTATTTTTGTGATATACTCTTGATAAAGGCGTTTGATTTATATTATTGTTTCCTGTGACTCACAGAGTCATCCAATTCTATTAGACCTTAACCTTGGCTCTGACGTCAACTGAAACCAATGGTAAAAAAAAAATAATTTCTTCAGTGTCGGACAGTTTCTATTTTTTCACAATCTTTTTAAATGATTTTTGAAAATCGAATTCAGTTACAGTAAGAATAGCAAAATAGATTATATTAATTACTTTCAATCATTAGGGAACGAGCATGCGTGTTGAAGTTTCATCTTAATGCAAGGTTGATCTATTACCTCTCCAGTTAATGACGTTCAAAATAATTTTCTGATTTTTACTCTGGAGAACTTCATTTCCGCATCAGAAACCGTGAAAGACAACACTTTCCATAAATGGATTAAACATAGTGCATTTTGTCGCCGATGACGTCAAGAATCAAGGAATCGAAATAACACAATCTATTGTTACAGAACATATTTGACAGGTTTCGTGGTTTGCATTTGATATAGTGTTCTGCGTTTCCGCTTTTAGACAGTTACGCAGGTTTTTAGCCTTCAAATATTCACACATTTCTTTCCGTCTTTAATAACGCAAAATACTTTAAATCTGGATTACGACATATATGCT
Organism: Potamilus streckersoni; assembly: GCA_016746295.1. Lineage (NCBI taxonomy): Eukaryota > Metazoa > Mollusca > Bivalvia > Unionida > Unionidae > Potamilus > Potamilus streckersoni. The sequence goes on from JAEAOA010001694.1 coordinate 3,468,151, forward strand.
TACAACGTCTCTTCCTCCGCCAATTTCACTCCGAAACAGGGATCATTAATATTCGTATTTTAATTTTGTAAATATTTTCTTTATGTAGATTATCATATTCTAGGTATCGTCATCAAGAACAAAAGTAGCTTAATGATTATATTTTGTTATCTTTCATCGCATACTTCACCAAATTTATCAATGAAATTTATAATATTAATATCAGTGTGCAGAAAAATCAACACGTGTTAGTTACCAAAAACAAAAAGAAAATTAATTTTCTAACAGTTTTAAAGAATTCTTATGAAATTGAAATCTATTAAATTTAATTTAAGTTGAAAATACCAGGCAACCCAAGACGGTTTCGGGATTCCTTTTTGATGAACTGTCCAGATATTTTTATATGAGCAAACAGGTGATATAACATTAGTTGTCATCAGACAATAGTTGTCGTTCATGCTTGTCGTCATTTCTCTGGAGAACAAAACAAACTTATCTAAACCTTAAGGTCATCAGAAAAAGATAGCATTTTCAGGTGATATCATTTGTGGGTCATTTAGTAGAATGAAAATATTCCTCAGCATTAGTTTAGTTCTGAAAAACGTACAGCTGTAATATGCTTGTATCTAATCGGTGAACGCTTACCAGAACGGAAACAATGTCTTTAAAAGAACAAAGTTACTAAACACACACACACACACACACACACACACATCTGTACGGTAAATAATTAAGATATTACTTTCTACTAATTTCATGAATTGAATGGAATTTAAACGTGCGTATTTGCGTATGTACCTGCGTACATACTTTATCGATTACGCGGACAAAATGGCATGTAATCTAACCATACGGTACAATATCGTGTTTGAGAGGCCTCGTGCAAGACAAAACCTGCTGTTTCACATGTTATCCAGGTTTATTGTAGTTGGATTGGCCGAGTTTTTCATACTGAAATGATAGGGCAATTTCAAAGAGAAGAGCTAGGTCGTCCAATGCACTTTTAGAGAATTTTATTGTGTGGCAAGATAAAATTTGTAAGAAACATTAATTTATTCACCATAAATAGAAATAACTGTTGCGATATCCCTACCATATGTAAACATTTAGAATGTTAAAAAAGCAACCAAAACGACCGACCGGTAAAGATGGTGGTTACTTGTTAAATAAAATAGAGCCGACAATGAAAAATTTATACCGTGTCTCGGAATGGTTATACTCCCTAGATGCCTAATGATATATAAAAAAAATCCAAGTTTACATAAATTTCACCATTAGTTCAATCTAAGTAAAGTTTGGAAGGGAGGAAAATATTTCTTGAAACAAAATAACTGACATTAATAGTTCTTTGAAGTAATCAAGATCTTCGAGTTAAACGACGTTCAAAATATTAAGTTCATAAAAAAATAGGTGAAACCTCTTAATTCAGACGTCGAAGATGCTCAACATTTCGCTCCTTTTCGAGAGTTCTTCAAAAGTTTGACGTCATACATACGACAAATTGCGTCAATTTGACCCATGGATGTCGTCCATTAACATCGGATAAATTCGTACGCATGTGCAAATAGACACTTTTCTCAGTTCTTATGAGATTATTACATGGCGCATACTGTGAATAAAAGTATATATTATCTAGCTTTAAAGGTTCCGAATGATGAAAAGACCAATAACTTTCAAGGTTCGGTTGTTAGGATGATTTGATATATACTACTTTATATACGAACGGCTTAAAATTTGATCGTGATATCTTATTACTCTTAAGCGGACATATTGCAGTCAGTCCATTCATGAACACAAGTGTCAGATCCTTGCAGCATTCAGATGCCTCATAACATTTGCAATACTGAATTGATGACAACGAAGAAGTACGATCCTAATCGCACTCCCTGGGGTGGGAAGTTCCGTGTGTGGAAGTGGGGGTGGGGGTGTATGTGCGATTTGGATGTCTGCAGTGTGGCAGTTTATAGTGATTTTTAGCACTGGGACATCATATCTCACTCAGTCACATTATCCTGATAACAGGCCAACCAGTCCTAACACCAACCTCTTTGTAACATGATCATGGGCACAATGGACAGTTGTCCAGGGTCTCACGCTTCTAGGGGCTTCATGCCGCCCATATTGTTAATGAATAGTATGGCTGGTATGGGGGGGTCCATTGTATTGCTTTGCCCAGAGCCTACAATGCTGATAAGACGGCACTGAATATGACTACCGTGTTGGGATCATATAATAACGAAAAACACCAAGATAAATTGCTTAAACAATATGATTCCACTTACGTAATGATAAGATGAGTCATGTTAGCAACAGGTTATAATCCAAATAATGATAAACGATTTCTACAGCCAATCACAACGTTTCACTCAAATGGTGACAAATGATTTTGAAAACAAAAACTAGTAATTATGATTTACAAATAATGATAACGATGCTCACACAAATTATAGATTTTGCACACAACAAACTTTCTCTCAAACAGCGATAATGATGCCAATAATAACAAAAAAGATGTTTGCTCAATTAGCGATAATGACATTAGCTCAGATAGCTATAATTGTAGTATTTCTGGTCTTATAGCAATGATGGTGGTTTTTATGCTCGAGTAGTGATAATGATATGTAACCCAAAAGATGGCTAATAACATGTGGTGTCCAAATGATACCAAATGGTACCTTAAATCTCACCACTGTCGTATGGTCCAGGAACCATAACAAATGGACCGCCCCTCCCAGCCTACCCATAAATCCTTTAGAACTTGCAAGCTCTCTTAGTCCCGGAGCCATGGTTCTTCAACACGAGATAACAACAATCTCCCTCCAAACCTATGTCACCACCGACAGCATCACACTAAGTAAATATCAAGTCACAAAGAACCACCACTCTACATACAAACTAGCATCATGGCTAAAAACATCCGTCTAACAAATACTTCCACAGCTGACAACAGACACTAATAGCTCTACAGTCAGTGCCGGATATAGACAAAACGAGGCCCTAAGCTATGGGAAGCTATAGAGTCCATATTTGGTATAAAATAAATTTGACGGGCCCCTTCAGACTGAGTTCAGACTTTGGTGCCCTAAGCTGTAGCTTGTTTAGCTTATGCCTAAATCCGGTATTGTCTACAGTGGCTCAATGCACATCCAACACGGAAAATCAGACGATGGTTTTCACATCAGCTCCAACACATGACGTCACCAACAGCACATTTCAGACACATCTCAGCTCCAAACCAGACAGCATCGACAGCTCTACAGCCCCCACACTGCCAAACAATTGCAGATCAAACGGACTGGATAGACCACGACAAACACATAGTCCTTCCTTAGTTAAACGATAGCTGATCCCAAAACAGCAAGACGAACACGAACACTAAACACGAACAGCTTAAACTACAAATCCTGAAGCCGTGACTCGGTGATGTATAAAACACAATGACATACGTTACGCAAGAGAGTGCGTGGAGATCATTACTTCATAGTAAATTATTTCAGTGGGACGATTATTCCAATTATCAGGTTCGTATGTGAATCGTGCAGAACAATGACAATCTTATAAAACTTCCAGTAACATTCTCTCGTCCCTCAATACATTCAAAATTTATGTGAGTGCAATCGTTCTGTCCAGTTACATACTGGTAAACTAGAAAACAGACTATAATAAATCTAATATTGCCTTACATTGTTATGAACTATTTAAATATACACAATAAATGTTAGAATTTGAAAAAAAAACAATTATATTTTATAGCAAATATAGGAAAAACAATTCACATACCTCTACAACTGGAGATTTGCGCCGATATCGGTTTCTCCATCGTAAGTACAGAAGTTGGTTACAAAGAAAATTAGGAGTATCCGTCCATGAATCAAGAGATGGAGATTTAATCTGTATGAATATAACTAAAGAAAAGATACAAATCCGCACCCCATCGATAGTTCCAACAGTGCTAGTTTATCTAAAATGCCCAGTGTGGTGCATTTTAATTTTTGTGGCTATAACAAATGTTGACATTGGAAAATTTGGTGCTGATTACTGGTTATATTGTTGCAGAGTGCATTGGTAAAACTGAAACAGACTTATTGTTTGAAAATACATGTCAATACTTATTGTCCATTTATTTCCTTGTTACCATGCTTGATTTAAGATATTTACTGCAGACTCGAGGTTGTTCGGATCTTACCTTTCGGTCAATGGTGAAATCCAAAAGTACCCGAATTCAAACGGCACTGCCGGACTTGTACTTGTTCAGACATCAAAATCTGCGAACAATTCGTGCATTTTCTCCAATAAGTCATAATCTAAACGAAGTGTTTGAGCTGTTTTGAAAATTTGACTATTTTTGATTAAGAAAATATTGGAAATTATCAGACGCAATTAAGATCAACTAGCAGGGTTGGAATTACTCTTCCTTGATTCATAGACGAATGCTCCTAATTTTCTTTGCAACAAACTCGTAAGTACTCCGCTTGTGCAGCATGGAGTAAACCGAATTCGCTACATGGAAATAATGTATGACATAATTATTCATCGAGTAAAACTGTACGCAGAAACGAAACCGGAGTACACTTTATTCCAAATACAATAAATATACACAATTCTGTGACACTATTAATGCTGTTCGCTCAAGCGAGGCAACTGTAATGACCATATTTTTAAAAGTCTTTTGTTAGTCTTGGACTTAGATCTTATCCGATACCATCCGAGGCGGACCTTTAACTACGTATACACCTATGTTTCATCTCAAACGATAAAGAAAGAGTGGTCTCATTTGGTATGATGGCAGAGAATGTTCCAGTGTCTGGGACCGGCTTCAGGGGAGAGGTTGGGGGTAAGTGTCCAAAGTAACATTGTGGATAATTTCGATGGCTTCAATCTCTAATATTTGTAACAGGTCGCCCCCCTAACATGTAATCTCCTTGGACAATAGTTTCTTTTCTTTAGTCTTGCAGAATGCGTACAATGGAGAATGCAGAATAAGATTAGAATTCAATACAACTATGATCTGATTTTGAGGCGAAATGTATTTTCTGCTCATAAACAAATAATATTTATAATAATTTAGGAGTTTAAAATGAATAGGTTGATTTAATCAGCATAGGAATATGATACGTAATCATAACGTCGTTTAAAAGATAGCCATCCCAGGCAAAAGGAAACTGAGCATGGGGTTTTTATTACTGACATGTAAGAATTGACTTGCATATTACATCGGATCTGTTCGAAGCCATTGTTCTGTTTCTAATAAGCTGAATATAGTAATCTTGAGCTCCAGCCCTTATTATGTAAGTTATTATTAAGACAAACGGCACTCTGCTCAGTTGTTCCCATCTCAGTGCAGGTACAATCCTTAATGGTCACCGGAAAATGGTACTACTTTAATACCGAATGAACCTTTTATTTGATTTTGTAAAGTCAATAACTTTTGCATGAGAGCCTTTACACTAATGTATAAGGTACCTAACAAGAGACATGTTATTGTCCAACTGTGTAAGAATATCGGATTTATCTGCTTGATTTACCAAGCAGCTTAAAGCGAAAACATTTACTGAAACGGAAAAGAGTAAAACAATATTACAGCAATATAAAGCATACAGAATGTGTAATGTGCGGATTTGCTAACAGACACAGGATACTATGACAGGTAAGTGGATGTACGGATATAATAGTTTATAATCGATTACTGAGGACATTTTACTACGGATAAAACACTGCATACTTGTTTTATTTCTCAATCGGAGGAAGAAAAAAAAAAAGATTTATTTGGCGTAGTAATACGTCGAGGCCAACAGGCGGAAACGTATTCATAAGCAATATCAATAAATATTTTCCCGACTCAGTAGAAAATACGAATGCGGCTTTGCTTTTTCACACAAAGCCATTTTTACGCTTTAAAAATATTGTTAGCTTTACTATATGAGTGAAATTGTAAACGATTTAGGATTTGTAAAAGTTAGATTCACCGCGCTTAAAAATATATACGTACAGACGTCAAAGAATGCAAATAAGTAGTTTCAATCTTGGTGAATGATAAGGAAATACTAACAGAACGGTTGTTGTTGTTTTTGTTGTTGTTGTTATAGGGTTTAACGCCATTTTTAGCACAAGAAAACCATACGTGGCGAAAAGTATAAATGGTGGAGGAAAAAACCTGGAAACCCCCAGAAAGAACCACCGTACCACGAGAAGCTACTAGCAACATTTCTCATTTATCCACACTGGTAGATCCTGCGAACAGAACTGGTGTAACAGAACAGATTACAATGTAAGATTAAATGGGGGGAATCATATCTCCTCTTCCACTGTTTTCTGTCCAGCATCCTCAAGATTCAAATTAATATGCTGAAATATTCATAACCTCTCTCAAATTTGGGACGTTTTGTAAATCAAAACCATTGCTGAGAAAATCAACATTGTTGAGATTGAGTAAACCAGACAATCTCACGTCGCCTGCCATGCTTATTATGGTAAAGACAGTGGGGTAAAATTGGAAGAAAATTCAGTCGCAATCAATTTAAAGAGCGCGCAAAAATTATCAGCAATATCCTTATCAACCACCAATGACAAATTATGTTATTATAGAGCCCTATGAACTATATTATATGATCTATAGTTACATACTTCATATTTTACCAACTTGCACACATGTTTTAAAAGAGCACGTACTTAAATATTAAATCGGTATACATGTTTTGGAGCATATTTGAGAACAATGCGACAGGACTGAAAAACATCCCAGTTGATATATTTATGTTGATCTTCAGATTTGGGATTTCAGAAACCTGTTGACAGCAGATAGTGTTTTCATAACCTGACTAATCCGGTGGCCTGTCAGGTATTTAACATAACAAGTAAATTAGCAAATATTTTCATTTTCATTTGACTAGATCAGACATTTACAAACTTCCTCCAGGATGCGAGTCGGATAAGCGATTTTTAAAGCCACACATTATGGCGTAAATAAGCGGATAAATTTCTGCCGCGGGCCGGATCTGTCCGGTGGATGGCGGGTTGCATATGTCTTAGCTAGATGAATAAAGGCTTAGTAAATAACAACGTGACTAGTAAGCTACAGATGTGAACTTATGCTTTTCCTCTTTTCTTTAATTTTTGAGCAGCATTATATGTACAACATTAGGATTTTAATACGATAACGGCTGTAAGAAACATTAGATTCAGAAAAACCCGAACGTAAAAGTTTAAATTTGTCGCCGCCAGAAGAAAAAGGGTGACTAGTCTAAAAGCATTTAAAACTTTAAGGCACAGACCAAATTCTGATGTGTGTGTGTGTGTGAAATTTGTATTTTTAACGTAGCTTTAAAAAAATTCCGTCTTATAGCTACGATGTCTACAGTGTGGCAGTTTATACTGATATCTAGCACTGGGGAAACAAGCCGCAGACATGTAGCATGATGTCCACCCCACCTAGTCACATTATCCGGACACTAGGCCGACCAGTCCTAACATTAACCTCTTAATGCTAAGTGACAAGTGAGGCAGCTGCATGTACCATTTTTTAAGTCTTTGATATGACTCTACCGGGTTTCAACCTTCACCTCCCAAATCCGAGGCGAACGCTTTAACCACTACGACACCGGAGCAGTCGGGTTGGAAGAGTGATTTATAATAAATAGCATGGATATATGCTATTTTGGTCATGCTTCGGGTTACAACAGATGATCAAAATTAAGAAGGTTAATAACAACGGGTGTCCAAACATCAGCTCCTATAAAGTGACAATAGAGCATGCAAATTTTCCTCTGCTAGCTGTATATCCCCGTTCATGAACATTATGATACAGCTGTTCCAGTCGTGCGTACGTATTTAATATCCTAGAACTCCTCGAAAGTAAATATTTTGAAATTGTATCGAGAAACTATCAGTTAGGGAGTATTTTCGTATTCTATACTGCTGGTAAGATTTATTTAAACTTTGTGGCCTTGATATGCTGTCATAGATGATGTGTCATAAGGTTCTAAAATATTACTGTGATAAAAATAGGTACTTCATTTACTTACCCACCAATCTTGATGAGGCCACTAGGTTTTCAGTTTTTTAGTCAGTTTGAAAGGATTCTTAGTTATCGTTGCATAAAATCTGTTAAAGCATTTATGCTGATTGAACCGCGTTCAATAGAATCAGTGTACCGAATTAATTAGGGATTGACTGTACATACAGCTATTACATTCACTTTTCATCTGTAGAAAAAGACAAATTTATTTGATCCTTTATTCGCATGTACGTGTCTTTGGATTTGGCTGTATCAGGCCACACCCTATTAATCTCATAAACGGAACAGTATATAAAAGGATATTAAACGATAGTTTCATTTTAATGTTTCTACAGTACACGTGATATTTTAGCAACTTATATTTATTTTGAGCTAAAGCTAATCACCTTGTTTTGTTCATCAGACATTCGATACACAGATATGCTATATATATTTAGCTTGTATTAATGGCTGGTTTTTCGTAATGATTATATGTTACATAAATCTGTAATTTGTACTTGACCTTGTTCAAAGTTTTGCTCATGTTGTACCTGACCACATACATTTATTTTTTTAACAATATAATACATAGCCAATAATTTTCTAAGTGTATAGATTAAGTATTTAGATCATTTTATTTGGAGGCAAGCATCTGTGTATTGGAAATTCATAAACATGTTGAGAATTTTGGATGTTTTATATAGGAGACTGGTCTACATTCAGGCTCTATTATTGTGTTTTAGTATGTTGTATAATGTTGTTTAGTTGCAAATTACTCATTCTTACCTTAGCATCTGAAGCAGAGCAAATATTATTGATGCTTTTGGGCTTTTTATTTGGTTAGGTTTATTTATTTAAAGAATAATTCACTGAAATTACAAAGTGCTCAATAATATTGTAGCTCAACATTTGGGAAATTGAGACAATGGCATTTGGATTATATTATTATGATTCATGAAACTACTGCTAGCATATCATCACACTGCAGGCCATTGACTATATTACCGGTAGCATGTTCGATAATATTTTTTTAATCATTTTGTAACGAAAAATGAAAACATGCTAGTAATATCACTAAATTCGTAACATGATTACTCGGGATTTCCGTACATTCCTCACTGACGGAAGCTATTCACGTTTCGGAACAGTGAAAAACACCGTAGTACGTACCGCCAGAACAAGATTAACCGCGATAAAGATTATCGATATAATTTCGCCCAACATGTTGTCTTGTTACTCGTTACATTAGAGGCGGACTTGAGCTATACGAAAATTTAATATTTGAAGATATATTGTTACATTGTTAAAAGTGGTATAGCACAAATTGGGTTACATTGCTACATTTTTAGATGATTTAAATAATTGAAAAATGTGGAAGCTGTACGAGAATTACCGTGACACCATAGGTTTACAATGAGGGCAGTCTGGGGCTGTATAGAAATATAATATTACAATTAACTTGAGACTTCCCATTTGTCTCTGGAACATTTTTTATTAAATGGCAGCTTTATCGTTGCGCCGCATGTTTAGACGGAAAATGTAATGTGAAATAGTTATCCACTATTCAGCATTTCTTGATATACTATCCACAATCTAGTTATCTTGTACCCAAACACCCCAAATATACTATCCAACTGACCATGTGTATTTGTAGTGACCAATACCCGTCTTGTGTTTAATGACCAACACCAATTATATACAATCCAACACTCCACATTTTACCATTAGCATGCCCTTTGTTGTAACCAATACTCCACACTTATAGTCCAACACACCTTATGTAGTGACAGACAACCTGATATCAACCACCCAATACTTCACATTATTCCAACAACACATCATGTGAAGTGACCCATACCTAACTTACACTCCAACAAAAAGTGAGTAAATTTAATGAAAGAAAATGATCAGAAATATATTATTTATAAACAAAGCACCACTTTATGTTTTTCAATTAAATTAATTGCAATTACATTTGGTGCAATGTCTGACTCTTTAACTTATATTTTATTATGCGGATACATACAAATTTATTAGCATCAAATATTGAAATTTTCGAAGAAAGTTATTTTGTAATTAGGTATTGATCCTGATAAATCTAAACCAAAGATAAAAACATAGTAAATCTCTTGAAAAACTGCAAAAATAAATAATAAGTTCAGTGAACGCAGAAGAGAGAAGCTTGATTATAAAGAAAAAATATGTAACCATGGTTTTAGTTACCAAATTCTTACATAATCTAAATTAATTCCTTTCGGAAAGAATAAAAACGCCAGACTGCGTTATAAACTAGACCGCAGCGCATCATTGTATAACACGCTGTCCCAAGTGCTTTATCGCCTTAACAATATTAACAAATCGTGATACCTAGGTTAGGGAAAAAATGTTCTAACTGTATCAAGTATATTTTTCTATATTATTGTATGTGAAGATTAAAAGAGAAGCAACTATCTCAGTTATAAGCGATCCTAAATGAATGCTGATTCATGCTGAAAATCAATTCCATAAACTTTTCTTACTGCAATCATGATACTGTCGATTGAATGATTATAACATTTGCATTATCTTTAAAGACATTGTTACCAGCTTCTGTGAGAACAAATAAAATAGAACAAGGTATAATGAATGAAAAACAGAGAAAGTTAAGATCACGAGCAACTATTGTCCAAACTACGGGTTCAGAGACTGTTCAATTTATTATATGCGCAGAGATATTCAAATTACCGCTGGATTTTCAGATGCTAAGTTGCCGTTGCCCTGTGCTTTTTTCCCTGGATTTGAAATTTTTGAATACACTTGAAAAAGCACTGGACGTGATTTAAGATGAAAAGCCAGATTATGAATTGGATAACATTTTCCTCCAGTACAACGATAAAGTCATCTCTAATCTTTTGATCATGTGTGTATTACATAAGTAAGAAATGGAATGGATTTATGTTGTTATGTCAAGAGAGAGAGAATTATTGATGCTGCGCCTAATAGGTCATTAGAAATGTAATACTTGATTAATCTAGAATGACTCTAAAAGAGTGATTGATACTAAGTAAAAACAAAGAGAAACTGGCCTGATAAAGTATTCATTTTTTTATTGTGGAAACATTACCTGGCATGTTTTAATTACAGGCATATATGATAGTTCAGCAATTTACACATGCATACTGTTACATATTGGCTCGTTCAATGCAACAAAAGAAAATAGTGGACACACCAAGCTTTTAAAGTTTTGACAAAGATAATTGTATTTCCCTTGAAAATGCGGTGAAAAGGTGAATTATAAAATAGGACTTTTAGCGAAGAAAAATCCAAACATTCATCAAAGAATTATGAAAATATATGAGTCGTATTAATAAAAAGAAATCGTTCTAACTGAATCTAGTTTGAATCTCAGTTTGGTTCCATGATTGGATGATGATGACGTGAGATGAAGTCTTTATACAAATGTCCAGAATCTTACGATGAACCACAATTTGTATTGTGCTGTTTCGATTTAGAATGAATTTCACTGAATGCTTTTGTCCTAAACCAATTGTGTAGTTCTCCATGGAATAAATTATTATTCAAAAGGTAGATAAACTCCTACAGCTGTCATCTCATCTATAACAAGATACATCTTGAGCTCTACAGGTGTAATGAAAAATAAACTCTTTCCTGCACAATAAAAAATATACCCTTCTTCTTCAAGGTATATTATACGACTCACCACTGCACAAGAAATATAATACCTTCTTCTTAAGGTATAAGGAATGACTCACTATTTCACAGGGTTCTAATTGTATTTAAATCAAACTAAGACGTCATTTATTTCATGCACGTGCACGAAGAAAGCGTAGTTTTTCTATTACCCTTGCAAGTCGTTCTTCAGTTATGTTAGTTCATACGGCATGTAGATTCTCTACAAGGCCATACAAATAGTATGCCAGTCATCTAATCTTCAAACAGTTCCTCGGTGTGATATTTAGTATGCCGTATGTGTCATCATTTTGTAATTGCTTACGTTAGAAAACTTATTTTGTGTATCGTTTCATTATAGAAGATATCTATTGCAGCACTTATGCACAGAGCATCTGTATTGGTAATTTACTAACTTCATTGGGTCTCTGCATTGGTTCTTTATCTTATTACAATGAGACATGGATCATAAACTTGCATTGTTCTAGCACTGGAAAGCAAACAAATAAGTTTAGCTAATTTTTTTGTCTTCGTCTTTACACTAACTAATATTATACCTCTTTTTAGTATTGTTCTTCTTGCCAATTAAATAACTTACAGGAGTTTACATATTTCTTTTAATAGGTACATATTTCTGCATTAGTACTCTTTCTTAAATTTTCCATCTGTCTTCCACAGACAACGTTATTTGTTAACTATCTAAAGACCTTTTAAAATCAGTATTTGCTTTTTGTCGCAAAGATTATCAAATTCTATGCATGCTTTTAGCCTGGACTATTAATAACATTTGACTGCTGCATCTTTTATAGTTTTATTTCTAACTGAAGATTTAACTTCAGATTACGATATTGAAAACCATAGTTTTCCTTGTTTTTGTAAAGTGCATTCTAATGTCTGCATAAAAGGCTTCATACCCATTTCATCATATATCAAATTCTTTTGTACTGAAGATGATTCGTCTTCACTAGAAATTAGATTTTCCGGCTCCAGCTGATAATTTTTCAAATTAGGTGTTCGTACTTCTAAACCTTATTCTCGAATTCCACAAAATAAATTAATTTTACTCCAATTACATCGATTTCTTTTCTAATAGGTTTGTTTGTTATCTCTTTGCTCACTTGGCTCAAGCACATTGTCGGCATCGAGATATAAAATATATGGCCTTGACCTTGATGTGTCGCATTTGTCGTTATAATAGTCGCGATCTGCTTTGGTGTATACAATATGTGTCATAAGTACACCAGATTCAGTCATTAAAACATCGTAATCGGCCAGCAATCGAAGTCTACCTTCCTCATTTTCTAACTCGCACCGTGCACTACTCCAGGTCTATAAAGTAATATACTGTGTCTAGTTTACGAATATTCTTACACACATATCCGAATTCTTCAGAATTATCAGTCAAAATATAATTATTTTTGTAGAATTTAAAAGATCGTCAAGAGAATTTAGTTCGAAATGTTTCATGAGGTCTTTTAATTAATTGTCATCCTCTGCAATTATACCTGATCAGACAAGTTCTTAATAAGCAAGTCTTGATTGGTGTAGGTTATGATTCATTAAACCATTTAAATTAATAATATATTTCTATGGATCTTTTCAAAAACATTATCTCCGTATCCTAACATCTATGAACTTATCACCGTTTAGATTCTTAGCAAGTCGCTCTATCCCTTAATCCAATGACTCTCAATAAAAACTTTGTTGTTTCTTTAAAATAAATTTTTTTAGTCTTTTTTTTTTAAAAAAAAAAAACTTAATCAACTATGCAATCCGAAATAAATTATGTATATCTTTCATCCTTCATGATCGATATCTTGTTCACAAAGGCTTTGATAATGAGACGTGAATCGTACGTAGACAAATTATGAATAGTGGAAAACAGATTGGATAATTGAAATCCTACCATACATATTCTGAATCTTAACATGTTCCAACATAAGCGAACAATTTTATACAATGCCAATTATTTACGTATAACTATACCAATGTTTAGAGTAATAAAAAATAAAAATGCTTGGATGGGACGACGCGTCATGATTGATTCGTAAAGATTCTTTTTATAACAAAACATTTATCGAATTTTTTTCTCCTAAAATTTAGTCTATTTTATTGTTTTCCAGTGTAAAATTAGCTTAAACTCCGCCTTTTTGTTATAGAACAATGAGTACATTGTTATGTCTTTTCCAATTTTGTTGGTGACACCTATTTGGCTCTGTTTTATTGCAACGTATCTTTATTTTAGCCCTTTTATAACAGGGTACACAAATTAGCCAGTGGACGCATGTCTAAGTACACAATGGGCTATGCGCGTGGAGTTTGATCGCACGGTCACGCCTAACCTGTTTAATAAACTGTCCACAATACCAGTATTCAGATCTGCGCTTCGCGAGACGTTCGCATATTTCACTGGTCATTTACTAAACCCGACATATTTAGGATCGTATGTATATATCTTTCGTCTGTTCTTTGTCCTCAAAATGGAATTAGGTCAAATCATGTGAGTTCTTTACGTGATAGACATAATAATTTTGTATATCTATTGTTGCAAATTCGACCAGTCGACATGTTGGAGCAGCAGCGTACTACGAGGGTAGGTGGGTGTTTGTGCACGTGGGCGCCAGACGTTTTGGGGCGCCAAAAAGCTGTGAATTATACAATTTAGACACCGTTAAAGCCTATGAAACGGAGTAAATTGAAGGAATGTCGATGGCGGTCCTGGCCCTAGCCCCGGCTTCGCTAACTCATAGTGCTCCCCCTAAACACTTTAGCTGGTGGGAGTGGCACTAGATCCCTCTCAAAAAAACCCTCCCAGATTCGGCCCTTCCGGCCTAATATTCTGGGGTATCACCGTCGTTCAGAGCACCATTTACGTAACTGACCCTGGGTGCCATTTACCCTTAGTATGCCACTGTGTTCTTGGTTCAAATATTTTCTTCGGCTGTCTTTACTATTTTGTGTGTGTATGTGTGTGTGTGTGTGTGTGCGTTTTGAATTTGCGCCGTAATAAATATGGTTACTGCTCTCTCTCTCTCTCTCTCTCTCTCTCTCTCTCTCTCTCTCTCTCTCTCTCTCTCTCTCTCTCTCTCTCTCTCTCTCTCTCTCTCTCTCTGTCTCTCTCTGTCTCTCTCTCTCTCTCTCTCTCTCTCTCTCTCTCTCTCTCTCTCTCTCTCTCTCTCTCTATATATATATATATATATATATATATATATATATATATATATATATATATATATATATATATATATTTTATCACTACCAGTGAAATTAATCCTACCAAATTAAAAAATGAATACTAGTTACTTGAGGGTTCGGTTCACGTATTTGCACAAAATTACATACCATTTTTATTCCTAGTTGGTAGAACGAATAAATATGATAATGCGTTTAAATAAAATTAGAAAACTTTTTTTAAAATGGACGTCATAATTTATGTACTGGAAATGATTATCTTTTATATGTTCACATCCTCTCCGGATTTTAATTCCATTAAGGCGCAGTTCAGGTACCTTAACGTGCAACTTAGCATAATTTGCGATTAGGAAACGATTAGATCACCAGTTTAATTAATGAGATTTATTGCGATGCATAATCCAAGTTTTAGCTTTGGTTTAATATCCTCGATTGCCATTGATCTTCGATTTAATTCAGTTATTTACCGATTCTTAAACACCTCACCGTCACAAAATCCCTTGGTACACTTGGTGTGCTGCAAAAGTCGATAAACTAACTAAATATTTAATTTACAGTTTTAGACCATTATCAGGTACCCTTGACCCCCATTTTTCTCCCGCATACACTTTAGGAGCTTGACCAATGTTCATGATACATGAAAATCCCAAAGCTTTATGTTACCTTTCTGAACATATAGAGAGAGTATGGATAACAATAAAACGCAGTTACGCAGTTTTTTGAATTTCCACCAAGTGTTTTTTGAGGAGCTGTAATTATGAACTAACTTCTGACGGCAGACAGACAAACAGACAGGTTATTAAAATATCTCTAATGCTCAAGAATTAGAATACACTGCTTCTAAACCTGATTATGAATCATCTCATTGCTTCGACGCTTTTGATGGTCCTGTCGACTGTTTGTGAACGTTTTTAAGAATTATCTAAAGGTTTTGCTATCAACGCAGCTTTTAATTTATCCTCGCTTGTCGAAACAAAAACAAATCCTCTGTATCAAAATTAATCAGCAGATTGTAATATAAATTGATATCTCTCATCCCTATAGTCCATTGGTTTAATAACAGGTTTTTTATATTTTTTAATTGAATTTTGATGAACGTCAGAACAGATTGAAAGGCCTGCACTGAGTTCTTAAATACACAAGAGGCAACTTTGTGAAATTAATACTTTCGCAGGATAGTTTTCGACAAAGATGGCACAGTGAAGAAACATCAACTCTCTCTCTCTCTCTCTCTCTCTCTCTCTCTCTCTCTCTCTCTCTCTCTCTCTCTCTCTCTCTCTCTCTCTCTCTCTCTCTCTCTCTCTCTCTCTCTCTCACACACACACACACACACACACAGACACACACATACATACACACACCAACATGCACACCACGACCTAAGTGGCGGGTTCGAACCACTGCGGAGTCATACCAAGACTCAAAAATGGTACAGGCAAATTGCCTCGCCTGGCACTCAGCATTAATAAATTAGTGTTAGGACTGGTTGACCTGGTGTCAGGATAATGTGACTGGATAGGACAGGATACTCGCATGATACCAAAGTGTCAGACATCACTATAAACTGCTACACTGCAGACATAATAGTGGCATGACTGATAAATTATTAAAGATACGATAAAATTCCAAATCACACACATCTCTCTCTCTCTCTCTCTCTCTCTCTCTCTCTCTCTCTCTCTCTCTCTCTCTCTCTCTCTCTCTCTCTCTCTCTCTCTCTCTCTCTCTCTCTCTCTCTCTCTCTCAAAATATCGCTAGCTTTAGTCGTGAAATAATAATAATAATAATAATAATAATAATAATAATAATAATAATAATAATAATAATAATAATAATAATAATAATAATAATAATAATAATAATTGCAAGGTCTGCAGCGAACTTGTCTTAAGAAAAGAGTAACCTTCACTCTGAATGAAACCATAGGATATAGTTAAAATCTATTTACTGTTTTCATTTTGACAATATTTCATTGTGTGCACTATGCTCACACTAGCTAAAGAGGCTGTTACTATGGCTAGATAAGTCATTACTGTAACCTTTAGCCACCACTCGCTTGTTGCACATATGTATGTTAAAATTAATGTTTATTATTGTTAAAGGATGTTGATATGATGTTACTGCATGTGTACTACGCTCGATATAGAAGGTCAAAAGAATCCAAGTGTCAGGATAGAGGTCAACAGAAAGTGATGTTTGTAATTTTATTGTTATTTATTTTCTTTAGCTCATAAACACAGTGTGCATTGATGACAAATTGACCCTGTACTAAATGATTGAACCCTGGTCTTATGTTACAGTGTTGTGACCCTTGAATCATGGCTAGTTTTGGTATGTGTGTATGTTTGTGTATGTATATGTCTACTTTACTCCTGATATATTTTTTTTCTTTTTATAGAGCCATCATTGACTCTCCCACATAGCACCACACTAATGTTACAGGCTCCGAAATATAACATTTTCTTTTATTTCAATATTTAGCTCAGGTCAGCCAACTATTGGTAGGGTTGTGTGCCTGAATAGTAATCACAAATCTGTGCTGAATTTTAGATGTTGTTTTGATTATATATTTGATCAGTCAGCATGATCTATCCCGTTTAAAGACTTTAAAATAGTTTGAGGCCATAAATTCTTAGACTCTACAACATAACATGCCGTAGACGCTGTAGCCTCAAACCTGCGACGTAATGTTCATTTCCCGTTTGAAGCTGTAAACTTTCAACCCTTTGAGGCTATAATACCGTTTCCATGCTAAACCTGAAGCCAAGATTAAAAGATTTCCCATACTACCTTTCGTGACGCATTTGGAAGTCAACTCTTACCATGTTACGTTGAATTGAATTAAGCTGCTTACAGCAGTGTTAAAATTTATCTCTGATGTCAATCCAATAGACCAGTTTAATATAGGATTTTCCGTTTGAGGCACGATAGTCCTCATAAACGCAACCATCAGATTATAAAAATGCGTGAAACCAGCGCTTGCTCATTGAAGGTTCATTTAAAAGTACGGTAATGTTACTAACAAAACCATTAATGGAGAATAACTCGTGCAGGAAACATGTAATTACAAGGGTGGATGCTTTCCCTTGCTTTTTCTTCTACTTGAATAATAGCTGTAAGAGGGTGAAGTTCATCGTGCCATTATTATGCGCTCGGTAAATAAGACATCCCTATCTGCAATACATGAAGATTTTTTTTATCCTGGTTACAAAGCAACGGTTGTCTGTGCGTAACTCAGTTTTACAGGCCAGCAGAGGTGAACGTGGGGATGGTGTAGGCACCAGGGAGTGGACAATTCCCATGAATCAATTTATTATTGTGTGGGGGATCACAATTAAAT
This sequence comes from Potamilus streckersoni, assembly GCA_016746295.1. NCBI lineage: Eukaryota > Metazoa > Mollusca > Bivalvia > Unionida > Unionidae > Potamilus > Potamilus streckersoni. Next base: position 3,486,324 of record JAEAOA010001694.1, read on the forward strand.
TTTGCGGGGCTAGGTGCAAAGCTTCTTGCTCTGCTATTGTCAATGACTATTTCATATAGTCATGTAACTTTGTGTGTATATCTTTCATGACTACACATTATTGGCCAAAACTGGATCAATGTAACCTATATAAGTTTTGTTTTTAGTGCCGATGTTCTTCATTATTATTTTTGTTGACATTAATGCCATAAGAGTATTATAATTCGATAATAGATGTGTCACGTCCTTTTATTTTTTGGTCAACTCTACCGTTCGCCAAATGAAAAATGCATAGGATATAACGTTACTCGAGACAACACACACACGCACACACAAACATATATATATATATATATATATATATATATATATATATATATATATATATATATATATATATATATATATATATATATATATATATGTTAGAGTCTGTTTTAAACTGAACCTTTCATAACTCGCATGCCAGTGCCGTCTTAACAACATTGTAGGCTCAGGGCGAAGCAATTGACTGGGCCCCCTACCAGCCCTACTTCATAGACAATAGGGACATGATGCCTCTTAAAGCGTGAGGTCTGGGGCAATTGCCCTGTGTGCCCATGCCTTATGCTGCATCGAATATTTTATACATTCTTGATTGCATGTACCGGTATAGCTCAGGATTGCTTTTACCTTGTTCACATATTGTTATACGTGGAATTAAAACATTCGCGTGCTTTGGTAAAATTTGTGTTTTAAATTTATTTCTCGGGCTAATTTTATTCTAGAATTACGAAATAATTGCATGACTCTTTAGCATTATCACACCCTTATAAAAAAGGAATGTCACATTTACCATTTTACCATTTTCTGGCTAAGGATAAGTTTTGCGTTTAGGTCACATGGCTGTTTTCCAGCTTGTATGGATACTGTTGTACTGCTACTTAGGCAGCTGGGGAATGTATGGAAATTGCTGACTAATCTTGTTTCAAACTTAATGATTTTAAAATCATTTTTTCATTTTTCATTACAAAATAAATTACAACAAAATTGTTATTAACATTTTTAAAAAAATTTATGTATCTGTTACAAAATTTTGAATATTGCAAATATATTTATGAATAAAATTTTTGCAACTTGTCATGTATGTCAGCATGATATGGATTGATGTGAAAGGTATTAGGTCTACATCCAACTTTTCGAAAACTTTCGAAGTAAGTAAAAGTAATACAAAATGTCATTGTATTAGATATTTGCTAACATATATTAAACACATGTTACTTTTTGTAAGATGACCAGTCATCATAGGATTTCCATCTAAACAGTTGTATTCTTTATGAATTCTGCGTATTTTTTCTAGTCCATCACATATTGTCTCGTTTCGTGAGTCATTCTGTTGTGTGGTTACTCGCTTTCTCTGACAATAAGCTTGTCCCGATGTTAGCATCTCACTCAAAGTTTCCCTGCCATATCAGATAGTAAACTGCATGCTGTGTCAACACTTACCATTTATATCAACAAACCCTTTAATGTTGTTGTTGTTGTTGTTGTTGTTGTTGTTGTTTTGGGGCTATACGATAGGCTATACATGGCGGCCAGTATTAATGGTGGAATCTTAGACTCGAACCCACTCGGAGGTGAGATGGCAGTGATCCGTAACGGACAGCCACTCAGTGCCCTCTTTTTAGTCTTAATATGTGAGCAGCAAAACAATCATCTTGTATTATATCAGTATACTAAGAGAGAGAGAGAGAGAGAGAGAGAGAGAGAGAGAGAGAGAGAGAGAGAGAGAGAGAGAGAGAGAGAGAGATTCTTCTAATGTTTTCTGACTAGATTGTGTTTAATGGACCTCAAAACATTTACCTTTTTAGTTGCATATAAACATCACTTGTTTTGTTTATTTTATAACATTTAGTTTGGAATACGCATACATTTAGTTGCTTTGTTTCTTGTAGTGTATTTTTGTTGATATATTTAAGCCTAGGGAAGAGCATGACAATGAGCATATAATCAAAAGGGTACTCGTTTTGTCAGATGGATATACTGAACTCCCGAGGTCGTGCAATACAGACATCCGAAAAACTCATTATATATTCCCTGACAAACGCAGTAACTTATATATATATATATATATATATATATATATATATATATATATATATATATATATATATATATATATATATATATATATATATATATATATATATATATATAATACAAATCATAGAATACAAATCATATGGCGATAAACAACCCTTTCAAGCGCACTGGATCCACCAAGGGATCACGAGTGTCAGGTATTGATTAAAATAGATGCAATAAACTGACGACGAACAATGCGAAACTAGTAACTAAATAGTCTGAGCGCTTTCGACTCTGAATGAGTCTTTTTCAAAGTCAAATACAATATATATATATATATATATATATATATATATATATATATATATATATATATATATATATATATATATATATATATATATATATATATATATATATATATATATATATATAAGACAAACAAATCAACACAAAAACGTTGTGTTTGTAAATCTCTACATACCGCTTGGTTTCAATGTTCTAAGGCGGCGTATCAAGTATGATTCCTTTTCCTTCCTGGTTTTGGAACTCCAGCTGTGGTTGTTAGCAAAACCAGGAAGGAAAAGGAAACATACTGGATACGCCGCCTTTTAACAATGAAAACAAACGGTCTAAACCAAGAAGACTAGAAAAAGAAAACTATGCACTAGCAGAATTGAAAATTTTTAAAATCTTCTTAGTATCCTTCAATTTTTACTATAAGAATAACCGGTATAGAATCAAATATCCGGGATATATTCTGCGTTACATAAATGTTCAAAAAAGTAAAAATAGATGTCGCTTTGGTTTGTAGACTTTTAGGGAATTATACTCAGTTTTCAGTATCCGCAAGTCTATACAAGCTGGTTGTATTTATAGTTTTAACCCATGTGGTGACAGCCATGTACAGGTTTGCAAACACAACGTTTTTGTGTTTATTTGTTTGTCTTATATGTTTTGTATTTGACTTTGAAAAAGACTCATTAAGAGTCGAAAGCGCTCAGGCTAGCTAATTACTAGTTTCGCACTGTTCGTCGTGAGTTTATTGCAATTGCATATATATATATATATATATATATATATATATATATATATATATATATATATATATATATATATATATATATATATATATATATATATATATATATATATATATATATATAATCAAATACCAACATGTGGAACGTGTGACCGGGTTCACTTTATTGCTTCATCAGACTTTAATTAAAACTGAATTCAATATCATTGATTACGTCATAATATATATATATATATATATATATATATATATATATATATATATATATATATATATATATATATATATATATATATATATATATATATATATAGTTTCTAAGCGATCAATAATTTAAAAAAATATGACATAACAAGATGAACCGCTCCGCTGGCCTAGTGGTTAGAGGGTCCGCCCAGGATGCGGAAGGTCGTGGGTTCTATACCCGGTCAAGTCATACCAAAAACTTACAAAATGGTACTAACAGCTGTCTCGCTTGACGCTCAGCATTAAGATGTTAGTGTTAGGATTGATCATCCTGGTGTTAGGTTAATGTGACTGGGTGGGACATCATGCTATATGTTTGCGACATGATGCCCCAGTGCTAGACATCACTATAAACTGCCACACTGCGGACATCGTAATGATATGACTGAAAAATTGTTAAAGCTACATTAAAAATCATAATCACATCACATCATATAACAATATTACGTCAAACTTACATTTTTGATATGTCTTATTCTTTAAAGAATAGTTTACATGAAAATATGCATATACAGCACAGATTAATGATACAAACAAAATTCATAAAATTGGATGTTGAAGATTCATATTTCTCTATAGAACACTAATTCAAAAAATTTATGAATAAATAGAGATAAACAGTTTATTAATATTTTTATTTTGCATAATTTACATGGAATTTGTATATATATATATATATATATATATATATATATATATATATATATTTATTTTTATATATATATATATATATATATATATATATATATATATATATATATAATTGACCAATGTTCACTACAGAATTATATGCATATATTTTGAACATGGATGTAATTCTGTAGTGAACCTTCTGTCGCTGAATATAATCTGGTTAATCACCGGGTATAATCGTGTTGAAAGACATGCGTTTGGTTTCTCTGAATCCCAGTGTTTTGTGTGAATTATGTTGTACAGTATTCGGGCGCAGTTAGTTATAACCAAATCATAGAGAGTGTAATGTTTGGCCGGTAGAAAACTTCCGTCTGACCTTAGGCATTTGTTGCTGCCTACACTTGTAACTTCAGATGATAACTACAAACCACTGCGTTAATGAAGTTTAATGCCCAAATTACATGTAAAATACTGAATACCATTTTATATGTTTTTAAAATATAGAAAATGAAAGCATGGTAAAAGGGTACAACCAGCGGATTAAGCGACTGAAAACATTTATACAAACTCCAGCAAGTGAAAACTGCATCATTGTAGATAAAATATAGAGTTACGGTGTAAATTTTACCAGAATACCTTCTGTGTCCTGAATTAGTCAATTATAAAGATTCTTCTTGGCTCATTCGTATACATTTTCATACCCAAACGTCGTAATGTTACACCCAGATTGTAAATTGCCGCTTTATTTTCATGTTATTATTCTTTGCTGGAAACCGAGTCGACTAAAACAATGTCCCTGTTCGGTACTAAAAGAAGTATCTGCCGGAAAGATCAATATAGTTAAAGCATCAATAACTGTTCGTCACACGTGTCTCCCATGCAAAAGCATTTGTAAACATGCTACAGCTTCATTAGGATTTCTAATACAAACTTAAAACATCATCCTCTGAAATTTATACATAATCTGCATATATAAAACTGAAGCTTTCCGGTAAAACATTTTACTTAAAACGTAGAAAAGCAGCATTTGGTATGGTCAAGACATGTTGTCTCTTCATATTTAATTACACGAGTCCGATTCAAAGTAGTCTAAAGCTCTTAATCACGAAAATGAAAGTTTGACTCACTTCTCTATATTAACAAATGATATATGACGTTTCTTTATTTCATTGAAATTCTATCAGGTTGGCGAGAAACTAAAGTATAAAATAATCTAGGAATTTTCATGTCGCTAGGTGTATTTCAATTAATACAACATATTGTAATTATTTTTTACATTTAGAGTTTCGCACGCTAAAGTTTAAAGAATAGGTGTACTCATCCCTGAAAACAGAAAAGCAGTTTTCGGCTTTCATACCCCAATATATACATATATCTGTGTGTGTGAAATTTTTTTACGATGGAACACTGCAGTGTCCTATTTCTTCAACCTCACTATGGCTATATTGTATTCGTGATCGAGTGACTAACAATGCATACATTTTGACTTCTAGCTAATAAAGATTTATCCAACCCATGTCTTATCTACTCTTCAGATCACATAGTAACTTACTTTCTCGTATTTTATATGGTCATTAGAAGGGTGTACATCTGATGACCTATTAATAGTTACTTTCAAGTATTCGTGGCCATCACCTTATCTTGTGTTTTGTTGTAGTTGTTTTTTGTTTTTAGATTCATCTCCTCGCGTATAGTATCTTTGAATTGGACTGGTACATTTTACTGTACCTAAACACCTTTAAGCTTTTGAAACAAGTAGGCGTTGCTGGTCTTTGTCGCTGATCAGTCAATTGTTCAACAAGTTTTGTAGTCAGTGTTTGTAGCCTAGATCTTACCGCACCGTGAGGGCTGAAGAGCATTTTTTTAATCAACATCAGAATCAGATTAAATGAACGTCTGGTGACATTTTTAAGTGGAAGAGTTTCTTTCCATTATATGATTTGCAATCTTCTGAGCGACTAAACCCACAAATAATGCAATTAAATTTTTCTTAGTTCCCAAATGAATTGCGAATAGTATTTGTTGTCCCCGAGAGCTCTAAACGTTTGGCAGAATGCTTCCTCTTCGAGAGGGTCTCGAAAGAAATATAAATAATTCACAAAAACTCGACAGTTACATAATAGACATAAAAGCATTGTGTTTTAAGTATATTGTATTATTTTGGATGATATCTTGTTTTTTATATATTGCTTAAAGATTACTCGGTTTTATCT